>SZWC01033087.1:0-20122 GCA_023375785.1 Penium margaritaceum | reverse complement strand
TCTCTCTCTCTCTCTCCTTATTTCTCTCTCTCTCTCTCTCTTTCTCTCTCTGTTTCTTTCTCTTTTTCTCTTACCCTTTCTCTCTTTTTTGCTGTCTCTTTTTTCTCTCTCTACCTTTTTCTTGTTAGCTGCTGAGCTAACCACCTGCTGCAGAGAAGCTGCGTAGCCAAAAACCTTACAAAGGTTTTTACACCTTCTTCCTTTGCTGACATGTGTCATGCACCCCAAACGTAAGCTGGTATATGCTTTTAGGAGGTTATCACGGTTGAAATGCAACTTGAATGGCGTGATTTGGCTAAGGAATGGCTATGTTAGAGTTGTGTTAAGGTGGGCAGCCATGGCGCGACCCACTCGACCAAGCACAATGACAAGGAGGAGTTCCTACGGTTGAGACACGTGAAGCGAGCTCACCCGGTAGCCGGCAAGCGAAGCTTGCCGGCGCATTCCCAACAGCGATTGAAAATTCCTCTTAAAGCCACCATCTGCCACTGGTTTTGAGTTTGGACCTGTACTAGGTCGTTTTTCTGTGAGCAGGGTACATTTTAGACTAATCTAGGTGTGCTAGCCACCAAAACACAAGGTGGTTCCAGCAAGTCAAGAGGAAATGTCTAGGCCATCAAGAGGCACACTTTTGGGCTGTCAAGACATGCTAGGGCAATGCTGCTGAGAGGGAGACGAGCACGTGGGTGACGCCGTCTGGTGAATATCGCCAGCCCACTGGTGGCGCATGCGCTCACTATGCGTTGCCTCCACTCTCTGTGTCAGCATGCCCTGCACACTCATGGCCACCACAGATTGATGTATATACAAGAGAGAATCAACATACTTCACCTTCAAGAGTAACAAGGCCTTGTCATTACATCTCAAGAAGAGCTCAATTGATTTTAAGTGGGGCAGCCTTCAGGGAGGTGATCAGGCTCAACAAGAGCCCCCTAGGCAGGACCAAACATTAGTGAGAGGGAGTTGTAGGTTGCACAGCCATAAATTACAGAAGCAAATGTAGGTTTGCAGAGAATTTGAACTTCTTGATTCTTGAGTGACAAATTACATAATTACAGCTTTCTAACAAGCCCTTACATGCCTTATTTGGCCAAGGGAGCACTGAGATACACTCTGTCAAAGTTTACCCTCTAGCACACTCTCCTAGCCTAGCGGGATGAGCAGCAGACACCTTGTCACACATGAGAATTATGTCTCACACGTCCTGCACTGCCAATAATCATAGATTGCTCCTCCTTTGAAGTCTCCTAGAAGTCCTCCAGCTAGCTTTTCTCATTTAATACTGCTCTCAGCCATCCTGGTCAGTAATTCTGCCGCCTTTTGAGCTGAAAGTGCTCAGGTCATCACTTGAACCCGACCCATGATCTCCAAACTTTGGAAATCCATATCTCAGTCAAAGGGACTAGGAATTGAGTTCTGTAAAATGTGTGGGAATATGTAAAACATCCCCAATGCAACTGTGATATCAGATTGGTTTTATCGAGCAACCTCTTTTTGTCACTTCCGAACACCCTTATATCCATTATCATCCCACTTTGTGACAATAAGAATGAAACAATTCCACACTATCCCCTGAGCTGCTGAAAGTACTGCGCTCTCCACGGCTTGGTGAGGAACTCTGCAAACATCATGCTTGAAGGGCAGATCTTGATCTGCACCACCTGCTTTGCCACCCGCTCGCGGATGAAGTAGTACTAGAGGTGAATGTGCTTGGTGCGGGTGTGAAGCTCTGCGTTCTTGGTCGGAGGAATGGCGCTCATGCTGTCAAAGTAGATTGTAATCGTTGTGGTCTGTTGCTGTCCAAGGCTTGCCAGCAGCTCACGCAACCACATGGCTTCCTTTGGTGCTTCACTAAGGGCAATGTACTCTGCTTCGATGGAGGAGAGGGCGATGCACTCTTGTTTCTTGCTTCTCCAGCTGATTGCACCTCCCATGAGCACAAACATGAACCCACTGGTTGACCTCCTTGTGTCCAGGTCACCCTCCCAATCTGTATCACTATAGCTGATGAGGATGGGGCTGTTGTTTCCATTGAAAGCAAGGCACTGCTACTGTTGTCTAGGTAGCGCAGCATGCGCTTGACCACCTTCCAATGCTGCAGGCCCGGATACGTGCAGAACTTGCTGAGCACTCCCACTGCTTGGTTGATGTCAAGGCGCGTGCCAAATGCTGTGTGCATGAGGCTCCCAAGTGCCGCTTGGTACTGCACTGCTTTCATGCGGCTACTCTCTTTCATGCCATGGGGATTATGCATTATGCTCAGCTTCGCTCCCACTTCCAGTGGTGTTGTGGCTTTGCGCGCTCCTGCCATGTCAAAGCGCTTGATGACGTTGCTCAGGTACGTGCTCTGTGACAACTCCAAGGTCTTCTACTGCCGGCCGTGCTTGACCTGAACACCAAGGTAGTAACTCATCTCTCCCATGCCTTTCATGTCAAACCTGACAGCAAGGGACTGCTTCACATTGTCCGTAAGAGACTTGGAGTCAGATGCAATGTGCAGATTATTGACATAGAGCAAAATGATGACCTGGCTTACCTCTTGCATGCGCCCATAGACCGCATGGTCAGCTTTGTTGCACACAAAACCAAGCCCAGCCAGCTGCTCATCTATCTTGTGGTACCATGCTCGTGGTGCTTGCTTCAGGCCAAATAGGGCCTTCACAAGCTTGCACACCAAATCCTCCTTCCCTTACACTACATACTCCTCCGGCTGTTCCATGTACACATCCTCCTCGAGGTCACCATTAAGAAATGCACACCTCACATCCATTTGGTGCACCTTCTAGTCCATAGCAACAGCAAGAGCAAAATTTTCTCGGATGGATGGGAGCTTTGTGACAGGTGCAACTATCTCATTATATTCCACACCCTTATTCTGCACTCACCCCTTTGCAACCAGCCATGTTTTGCACATGAGCGCCTTACTATCCGCACCACGCTTGCGCCTGAAGATCCACTGGCAACCGATCACCCGCCTGCCACGTGGAGCTTCCTCGAGGGTCCAGGTACAGTTCTTCATGAGCGCACCATACTCCTTGTCTGCTGCGGCACGCCAATCTGCCGCCCTGACGCTGCGCATGGCTTTAGTGAATGTGGCTAAGTCATCAGTAACGGTGAGGAAGAGGAGCTCAAGGTCATAGGACTCCATTGATGGTGTAGCAGTGCATAGGTTCAGCCACTGACCTTGCTGCTTATGCTTCTTTGTGAGCCTCTTGGACCACCGTAGCTACTCCCCACTGTCCTTTGCACCTTTGTTGAGGTGTGCACATCTTGGTGGCAGCTGCTGTGCGTTGCTTTGCTGCTCCTCCTCATCAGATTGGTGTTGGCTCCTTCTCCTTTTCAGCTCCTTCCACCTCCTTGTCCTTGCTGCTATCACCGCCATCTTCCGTACTGTCCTCCTCTACTACGGTTTCTTCTCCCACTTCAGGTACAAGTGGGGAAGCAAGTGGAACTGTGGACATAGGGCTCCAATTGTAGCCCTTCATGTCCTCTTGAAAGACCACATCACGGCTACGGATGACCTTGCATGCAGCGAGGTTGTAGAGCCGGTATCCCATGGTGTTGTAGCCGAGGAAAGCAGCCTTCACCGACTTTGTGTCCAGATTTTTGCAATTGCCGCAGGCACGTGCATTAATGTGCCACACCCGAAGACTTTCAGGTGTGTTGCTATTGGCTTGCGTCTCCTTTTTCCTCCTCCGGTGTCATCAGAAGCACCGCGTGCATGGGACTCTGGTTTTTCAGGTACATGGCAGTGTTGACTGCTTCCTCCAAAACCTTTGGCAGGAGTTTTGCATCTGGAAGCATGCTGCCAACACTCTCCATGTCAGTGCGGCTTGCGCATTCAGCCACAACGTTCAGCCATGGTGTTCCAGGTGGGGTGACCTTGTGCCTTATTCCACGACACTTGAGGAAGTTGCAAAAGTTATTGGAGAGGTACTCTCCTCCACCGTCGGTACAAAGCACCTTCAACGGCCTGCCACTCTCATGTTGTGCAGCAACAATTCACACTTTGAGAGCATCAAACTCTCATCCTTTCCAGCTTAGAAGGACACCCACGTCTTTCTTGACTTATCATCAATGAATATGATAAATTGCAACTTGCTGACAAAGACTGAGATGGTATGGGACCACAGAAATCAGAGTGGATAAGTGAGAGAAGCTCAGCTGCCCCCTTCCCCCGTGAAAGGAGAGCGGGCTTGCTTCCCTTCAATACAGCTCTCACAAGCCGATGCACCTGGCTGCTTCACCCCCTTGAGCTCCTAGCTATGGACCATTTGCTATATGGAGATGATTGCGCCAAAGCCGAGCTGACCAAGCCAGCAGTGCCACAAGCCGATGTCATCTCTTCCCTCTCTTGCCACCAACGCTGAGTCGGCTTCCTTCATCGACACCACATAGAGACGGTAGAGTCCGTCCTCCTTGTCAACTTTTGCAAGTACAAGGCCTACACAGGTAGAGATGGTGAAGACACCATTATCAAAGCAAGCCTGTACGCCTTTGAAGATGAGAGATGAGACAGAGAGGAGGTTAGCTGCCAGCCCTGGAACATGAAGCACCCCTTTCACACAATGTTCCACGTGCTTGCTTTCAACGGAAGCACAAAACACAATCTCGCCCTCCCCAACCATCATTTGCACATGATTATCCCCCATGTACACTCCACAAGGCTCAATGGCGGTGTAGACGAAAAACCACTCCCGGCGCCAAGTCATGTACCGTGTGGCTGATGATCCACAATAAGGCGGTGTTGTTGGGGATGTGCAGGACCGAGATGGTGGTCACAAATCCAATCTCCAACTCTGCTACATTTGCAGAAGATTTGGATTGGTTTCTTTCTCCCACTCAAGCCCTGACGTTTGCCTTCATCTTCTCACATTCACATGCCCAATAGACTGGCTTCTTGTAGTAGTGGAAGTTCCCCTTCTTCTTCCCTCCTCCGCCGTTGATCCTGGTTTGTACACCACCACACGCATGACCAGAGCTGGTGATGAGAAAGCGTCAAGTCCACTTCAGGCCTCCTCTCCCTTGCACCACTCCTCTTCAAACAGCAAGCTCTCCTCCAAATCAGTGAAGGAGAGCTTGTGGCCACGTTGATCCATGGCAACAATGAGAGGAGTGTAGCTGTTAGGAAAGCCAGAGAGGATGGTTGGCATGAGCACACGTTCCTTAACAGGGTCCTAAGTTGCAGCAAGCTGGTCAGAGAGAGACTTCACCATGTTGATGTAGTCAATCATAGATCCAGACTGATCCATCTTCATAGTGTGAAAGCAGCAACGCAGCTGTATGTGCATCAAAATTGACTTGGATGCATATTTGGACTCAAGCTTCTTCCAAACCTCTTTTGGCATGAGGATGCCACGGACAAGGAGTTGCTGCCATTCGGCGAGGAAGAGGTAGATGGTGGCAAGGGCACGGTCACGCTTCTCGTGGTTGGTACGGACCTTGCCAAGAGAGAAGGAGCCTTCTTTTGGCTCCTTTTGCTTCTCATCCAACAGCACCATATTCATGTTCTAGCTCCTTTTGAAGAAGTTATTCCTTTGCAACTTGGCTGTGTTGACACCGGTCAACACCGAAGCGGATGTTACGATGGTAGTGCAACGTTCAGCCCCCGAACGACTCCTTCACATAACAAGGTACAAGGAATGCCTCAAGGATGAGGCAAGGTTTTGCTCTAGCTCTGATGGAAACTGGGGCAGCCCTCCGGGAGGTGATGAGGCTCACCAAAAGCCACCTAGGCAGGACCAACTGTTTGTGAGAGGGAGTTGCAGGTTGCATAGACAGAAATTACGGTAGCAAATTTGAGTCTTCAGGGGATGAAAATGTTTGAAGCAAATCTTGATTGAGATAGTAAATAATCACAGCTTTCTACCAAGTCCGTACATGCCTCATTTGGCCAAGGGAGCACTGAGATACACTCTGTCAAAGTTTATCCTCTATATCACTCTCCTAGCCATGGGGGATGAGTGGCAGTCACCTTGTCACACATGAGAATTATGTCTCACACCACCTACACGGCCAATAACTATGGGCTCATCCTTCCGTGAAATCTCCTAGAGGTCCTGCATAGAGCCTTTCTCCTTGAAGGCCGCTCTCAGCCATCCTCGTCAATAATTCTGATGCCTTTTGAGCTAAAAGTGCTTAGTTTGTCACTTGAACCCAACCCATAATCTCCAACATTTGAAAATCCATATCTCACTCAAATGGACTCCGATTTGAGTTTAGTGAAGTACATTGGAACCTGTGAAACATCCTCTATGTCACTGTCATCGTTGTTTTTGTCACACAACGTATTTTTTTCGCTTTGTGGCACCTTCGTATCCATCGGCATAAGGATGTCACAGACAAGGAGTTGCTTCTACTTGACAACATAGAGGTGGATGGTGGCAAGGCTTCAGTCACTCTTCTTCCAGTGGATATGGGCCTTACCAGGTGATAGAGAGGATTGAGGAGGTTCCTCCTTACTCAAATGTCTCTACAGTCCCTTCTTCATGAGCAACATCTTCATGTTGTCACTCTGGTTGAAGACGTTCTTGCCTTTGAATTTGAGGATGTTAACACCGGCCACCATAGAAGCTGATGTCACCATGATAGTACAATGTGTCAATGCGCCAGATAGCAACGGTCTAGAAAACGGGTCCCAACATGGGAGGCCACCAACTACTCTTGGTATTTCAACCAAGATAACATATCACCCTCGAACGAGAGATCCATACTTTAGTTTCGTTTGGTTTGTAACCTCACGAAGTCTGCATGAAGGTCTTTAGTGTCTACCCTTGGTTGGATACTCTGTGAGGAGTCTCAAAGGCAGCAACTATAAATGGATGCATGCAAGATACAGGCTTTTGTACTTGTAGAGCGTTGCTAATGCTTCTGCTTGCAATGGCTCCACAAAAGCCAACCTCATCCTACATTCCTACTTGGCCCATCCTAAGACCGCCAAGTGTCATCCCAAAGGTAGGCTCTAGTAGGCTTCATAGAAGCTTCCTGTCCTAATCTGGGCCACAAAGAAAAAATGCCGCCGTCACGGGGTTTGAGCCTACAACCCATGCGCTCCGGCGGTTGTCCCAACTCTGCTACAATATTGTGTTTTTTATGATGATCCCCGGGGGACATACCCATTATAGGCAGTGCATTCCTGACCTATCTCAGAACAAACCAAGGGGCCATACTCCATAGAGCAGTGCATGCCTTGTCTTTCTGTGCAACCAGCTAGCTAGCCAGTGGGCAAGGTGCATACGATTCAACAAATCAACAACAACGAGACAAGGTGCACCTCTGTATTTTGGTCGCTCAGTCGGCTCCATCGATGCCTTGGGGCTCACCCTTCCTGTGCTGCACTCCTCATGTCAAATCCACAAATGCCTGCATAGTGCCAGCCGCTCTCGAGCAGCTTGGTCATTCAGTTAGCGAGCATGCTCTTGGTTCCGCAATGCTTCAAGTGCACCACATTCTTCATGACTAGGACACGTGAGTAGTGGTAACGTATTTCAATGTGCTTTGTTCGCCGGGAGATGATCTCATCTTTAGCCATGGGGATGGTGCTCATGTTTTCCACATGTACAATAGTGGCATCCTTCTCTGGCACTTTCATCTCGTCGAGCAGGCTATGCAGCCACTAAGTCTCCTTGCACAACTCTGACAGAGCAACGTACCCTACCTCAGCCGTGGACACGGAAACACAATCATGCTTCCTGTTGGCCCATGAGATGGAAGCGCCATTCAAGATGCACACGTACCTAGAGGTGGATTTCCGATCGTCAAGATTTCCTCCCCAGTCGGCGTCGGTGTAGCACTTCAGGCGGAGGGGGTCCGTACCTTCTTAGCCTCCAAGGACGGGGCCCATGTGACGTGTCTTCTGTAGATAGCGCAAGATGTGCTTGACTGCCTGCCAATGCTGTGGCCCTGGGTTGGTCACGAACCTGCTCACTTGTCCCATAGCGCAGTAGATGTCCGGACGAGTACCTACCATGGCGTACATGATGCTACCCACGGCGGACTGGTAGGGGATGTCTTAAATCTCCCTTTGTTCTGCTTCATTGCTTGGCGACATTGAGGCCTTCGGTTTTGCATCAGTCGTCATTAGGGTACTGACAGGTTTGTAGTCTTCCATGTGATACAGCTTTAGTACATCTCCAATGCATTTGATTTGGTTGAGTTTGATGGTGCCTGCTGCTCGGTTACGGTGGATGGCGATATCGAGGTAGTACTCAAGAGGATCCATGTCCTTCATTTTGAACCTTTTGTTCAGGACAGACTTCAGCTCATCCAGCAGCTCGAACAAAGAAGAGCAGATTATCAGATCATCCACGTACAGTGCAACGAGCAGCAGCCCACTCCCATCATCGCGCACGTACATGCTCGGGTCATGTTGGTGATGCGCGAAGGAGAGACTGGTCATGAAACCATCCATCTCTTTGTGCCATATCGTTTGGGCCTGTTTCAGCCCGTAAAGCGCTTTCACCAACTTGTATACCTTGCCCTTGGGAGCTTTGACTCCTTCCAGCACCTCCATCAGCACTTCTTTGTCAAGCTTCCTATAGAGGAAAGTTGTCGTGACGTTCATCTAGTGTATTTCCGGGCTCTTTGTGGCTACCATGGCAAGGAGAGAGCCCATGGAGGCAGAGGTCATGACAGGCGCGACCATCTCATTGTACTCAGAGCCCTTGCTTTGAGAATACCCCTTTGCCACTACCCTCACCTTGAAATTTTTGATATTGCCATCTTGCTTGTTCTTCACTCGGAGGACCCACTCGGATCCCACCACGTCGGCCTTGTTGGATCTATCCACCAGCACCCACGTGCTGCTCTTGGCAATGGACGCGAGCTCGCTCGCCACTGCCCCCTTCCACTTGGTCGCATCTAGGCCATTGATTGCCTCTACCACTGTAAAGGGCTCTCCCTGAGCCATGCACAACCAGCTAAGGCTAGTCCAATTATCCTCATACCGCAAAGGTGCTTTCTTTGGTTGCAAACTGCGCCGGGGTGCTGGTGCGGCGTCTTGCTTTGCTGTTGGTGCTACCACAGGTAGTGGTGTGTCGTTGTTGTTGTTGTTGTTGTCGTCGTCATCGTCAGAATCCAAATCAGACTCGGAAGCCCCGGACGCCTTGGTATCTGCCTCCATGTCAGATGCTCCGTCATCCTACGCAACTCCTCTCCCATTCCCACCACCTGCCGGCAAAGCAGGTCAGTTGTTGGGTGCTTGGTCTCCGGAATCAATCAAAACTCTCCCCTCTCTCACCTTCGGAGCAAGGATTGGGTCCATGAGCTCTCCCTTTCCAAGGGTGCATTCGTCAAACTCAACATCGCGACTCCTCACGAGCTTGCCTGCTGCCTGATCCCAAAGCCGATAGGCTTTGTGTGACATGTCTTACCCAACCATGACGCACTGTTTGGAACATGCGTCCAGCTTGCCTCCACCTTCTCCCCAGTGGATCTTCACCCATGTAGTTGATCCGAACACCTTAAGATGAGAGGCGTTGGGCTTCTTTCCCAACCATGCTTCTCTTGGGGTCTTCAGGTGCTTGTCATGCTCCTTTCCACGCTTTTGCGAGGTGGTTGCTGGTGTGAGGTTCAAGAGGTAGCAGGTCGTTGTTGCAGCTTTTGCTCAAAAACAAGGTGGGAGCTTGGCGTCAAAGAGCATGGTTCGTACCATGCCGAGGAGGATCTGGTTCATCCTCTCTGCCACGCCATTGCTCTGAGGGTTGTAGGGGGTGGTTTGCTTATGGCGGATGCCATGTTGCTTGAGCCAAGGCTTGCATGCCTCGTACTCACCCCCCCTTGTCACTTTGGAGCGTCTTCACCTTCTTGGACGTTTGCCGCTCTCCCATGGCGACGAACTCCATGCGCATCTCCTTGACCTCTCCCTTTGTTTTGAGGAAGCAGATCCACAACTTGCGGCTGTGGTCATTGATGAAGGCCAAGAAGTACTTGCTTCCTCCGTTAGACGTCGTGTGAAAGGGTCCACACACATCATTGTGGATGAGGTCTAAGATATTCTTTGCTCGTTGAACTTTGCTCGTTGACCTCCTCTTGCGGCTGTGGTCGTTGATGAAAGTCAAGAAGTACTTGCTTCCTATCTCTTGCTCCTGCATCTTCTACAGCATGTTGTTGGCCATGTGGCCAAGTCATCGGTGCCAGAGCTTAGTGTCAGTGTCCTTGGTTGATGTGGCGGCCACAGCCGTCACCGGTGGTGCATCCGTTTGTTGAGGATTTGCATGCCCAAGTGCAGCGTCGGGAGGCGCCGACGAGCCACCACAGAGAGGAAATTCCTCATTGATGGATCTGGAGACTCAAGGATTGCTCAGATCCTAAAATGGAGGATGTCCCCGGAAAGTTAACAAGTGGTTGAATCCGGTGGAAGTTGATTTACCAAAAACAAACAGCTAACGAGAGAGATATGGGCTTCCGAAGTTGGGGTGTGCGCGGCGGCTCTGGGAGCTGGCCGCGGTTTGAGTGCCAGTGAATAACTGACCGGAACGAGTAAAAATATTGCATTTGGGGATTTTTCTCCGGAAGAACTGTCGAGGCGTCCGGTGGATGATCCGCCAGATTTCAGGAGTGTAGTTTGTTACTGAGAGACTTGGTCAAAGTCCTGGCTCGGAGTCCGAAACTCAGTAGTACAGTTTGTTACTCGGGGTTTTGGTCAAAATTCTGACGGCAGGTCTGCGAACAGGTTTCGAAACACATCATTCCCCGTCAAGAAACACGGTGATTAACTCATCAGAACAGACCCCAAAGGCGCAAGGGGCACCACTGCTACACGTAGGGACATCTGCACCTCCGGAATGGCATTTTGATGGGTCCTTGATGTGTGAGGGCACCTCGATGGGCGACATGGTGCGCGCCGTTGACTGTGTGGCTGGTATGGGGTGCTGCGCTTTGGTTGACGTAGCGGGAGCTACGGTGATCTGAATCGTGCATGGTTTGGTGCGTTGGAGAGCTCATGACTAGCCCTACAAATGTTTTCATGTCCATGTCAAAAAACTAATGCAAAATTGTGTTCTTCCCTTTTCAAAAGTGGTTTTCTCACATTTGTCTTCAACTGCCAGAAACATAGCGTGAGGTGACCAGACAGCTCACGCTTAGAATCAAAACCACCCGCACAAAACAAGCCGTGAGCACAGAAGACCCGTAGGGCCACGTTGGAAGTGCACCCCATTTTCTCACACCTTTGGCTTTGGTGCCACTGTCTTGGTGGCATGTGCCAATCCCTCATCCGACGCCTTGGTGACTTTGGTTTGAAGCACGTAGAGGCCATCGACTCTTAGAACTTGAAGCATGAGGTCGTCTTTCATTTACAAGATTATGATGTCCTCATTTTTTAGGGCCACGAATTCCTTGTTGGTGAACACCACTGTCATGTTGTTGTCGGTGATTTGTGAGACCGACAGTAGGTTCGCTGCAAAGGAGGGCATGTACACCACCTTTTGAATATTGACCTCCTTCTTGGTACCGTTCACGTTGAACGTGATCAGCTTTTCCCCTTCGCCCATGGCTTGGAGTACGATGCCGTTTGCACACTTGATGCGCATGTCAGATTTGGCCATGGAGACAAATCCACTCTTCTATTTTGAGGAGTGGTGGTTGGTGCCCGACTCAAGGTTGAATGCCGCTGGCCTAAGGAGCGCTGCCCCTTTCAAGGGCAGCCCTTTAGCCATCATGTTGGTAAGCACCTTCTTCTCCGTCCCACCTTTGTTCCCGCCTTCTTTCTTAGGACTACGGCAGTCCCTACCCTAGTGCCCAGCCTTGCACAGTTGTGACAGTTGCCGGGCTTCTTGGAAGTCTTCCTGCCACCATTGCCTTTCCCTCCACCACCACCGCTTCTGCTATTGCCTTGACTGGAGCGAGAGCTTGTACCTTGTCCACCGATGTGAGAGGCATAGGCTGAAATGTTTGCCTCACTACCACTGCGTCGCATGAAGTCGTTGCGGACGTGTTCGGCGACAGCCTCATACGTCAGATTTGCCTCCTTCCAACCGGCAAACATGGTTATCAAGGACCCCAGCTTTCCGACAGCGCCATTAGAAGGATCATGGCACGCATGTTGGAGTCGAGATTCCATTTCATTTGCTGGACCTCTTGCAGCACGTTGTCAAATGACTGTAAAAATGCGGGTATCGATTCTCCTTTGCTCACCCTCATCGACATCAACCTTTGGAAGATAAAGAGTCAGTTTTCTAGGGTGTTTGATTGATGCACACGTGAGAGTTTTGCGTAGGCCTCGGCAGCCAATGCAAATCCTGTGATGTGGGAGTGTTGAGTCTCGTTGATGGACGTCACAAGTATGGCGAGTGCCATGTTGTTCTTCATTGTTCATGCAGCAAGTACGCCACATACGTGGTCACTGTCGCATCGGCGGGTGCTATCTCGGTCCCTTTTAGGATGTCGAGGTAGCCACGTACGTTCATGACAGTCTCAAACTACCGTTTTCACGAGGGAAAACATGTCCCTGTGAATTTTGACATACCCGCCTTAAGGGGGGCTTTAGTCGGATCTGCCATTTCTGGCGGTTGCTCGTCTTCTCTGCTTCACTGCTACTCTGTTTTGTTGAGACTGATGAAGCTGATGAGACTGCTGACTGCGACTGTTAAAATGTTCCACTTGGTTCCGTTGCATATCCCTTTTGCCGATGATCGCCTAAGGAGATGGTGTCGTTTTGAGAAAATGGACTCGGGGTCGTACCACCTTCTAAAGGGGTACAGCTTTACCCTGTTGGGGTTCAAGGGTCTTGTCCAACATGGATAGAGCTATTCCTCGTCCTCTAGTCCGCCACGTACGCGCACCCTACCTGAAGAAGCCGATGGAGCCAATGGAGCAGATTGGAGCCATCCGACCTTTGTTTCCCTGTTGTACCTGTGCGCCGCGCAAGACCACGTGCAAGCCGGTCTTGGAAGCATACCGTTGAACCAGAAGTGTGGGGCCATAACCCTTTGTCAATGTGCCGGATAGCAACGGTCTAGAAAACGGGTCCCGACATGGGAGGCCACCAACCACTCTTGGTATTTCAACCAAGATAACAGATCACCCTCAAACGAGAGATCCACACTTTAGGTTTGTTCAATTTGCAACCTCAAGAAGTTGGCATGAAGGTCTTTAGTGTCTACCCTTCGTTGGAAACTTTGTGAGGAGTCTCAAATCCAAGAACTACAACTGGATGCATGCAGGGTACAGGCTTTTGTACTTGCAGAGCTTTGCTTATGCTTCTACTTGCGATGAATCCACAGGAGCCAACCTCAGCCTACAGTCCTACTTGGCGCGTCCTAAGACCGCCAAGTGTCATCCTCAAGGAAGGCTCTAGTAAGCTTCATAGGAGCATCCTGTCCCATTCTGGGCTACAAATGAAAAATGCGGCAATCGCGAGGTTTGAGCCCACGACCCACGAGCTGCAGCGCATGTCCCAACCAGGCCTTAATGTTGTGTTTTTTATGATGATCTCCAGGAGACATACCCATTACAGGTAGTGCATTCCTGGCCCAACTCAGAACAGACCAAGGGGACGTACTCCATAGAGCAATGCACGCCTTGTCTTTCCGTGCAACCAGCCAGCTAGCCAGTGGGTAAGGTGCATACCATTCAACACAATGTTCAGTCCACAATCATCTCTCATGCAGAGCAGGGTACAAGGAATGCCTCAAGGATGAGGCAATACCTTGTTCTAGCTCTTACATCATTGATGCAAACTGGGGCAGCCTTCAGAGAGGTGATCAAGCTCACTAGGAGCCACCTAGGCAAGACCATCTGTTCGTGAGAGGTAGTTACAGGTTGCATGGAAAGAGATTACAGAAGCAAGTGTAGGTTTGCAGAGATAAAAAATGTCTCCGTAGGATCTTGGATAAGAAACAAAAAAAATCACAGCTTTCTAACAAGCTCTTACACGCCTCATTTGGCAAAGGAGCACTAAGATACAATCTGTCAAAGTTGACCATATGTTACACTCTTCTATTCTAGCGGGATGATTGGCAGTCACATTGTCATGCATGAACATTTTCTCTCCCACGACCTCCGTGCCCAATAATCATAGACAACACCTTCCTTAAAGTCTCTAATGTTGACATGGTGTGCCCCTTGCCATGAGTGCCGTTGATCGTACTCCCTGGTTCAACCACTGAGGAGTGGTCGAACACCTGATCTGACTTTAGATTTGGATTCCTTAGATTTTTCCATGCAGGATGGAGCTTTCCGTTGCTCGATTTGAGTGAGTATTCAGAAAGTTAGCCCAGCCCGAAAATCGGGTGTTGGGTGGGTGGAATCTGGTACCGCCATGGGTGGCAGGATACTCCACCGCCAGGGATCCGAGTTCGTTCCTAATGGCCTCCAAATGCACCAGGGGCATGAATCAGGTGACCATAAGGACCTCCTTGACTAGGATGAACTTCTTCTTGACTTCTGGGCGAGAAAAGGCGCTTCGACGGGTCATCGTCGAAGCGCCTCCCATTGCCTAGAGTGCAAGGCCAGGTGGGCGGCTCCACCAAGGGTTACTTCGACGGCCGTAGCAGGGGCTCTACTGCTCCGTTTTGGGCGTGCTTGGATGCGTTGGAAAGCTTAGATCACAGGCTATAATTCTAATGTAATCTCACCATTCTACATAACAGAAACGTGTTTCCATTCAGATCTACTGAATGCGACGTGTTCTCCCCACTCACATCCGTGATCCTTGTGCTCCACACTCTTCACCATTGGTGTCCATTGGCTGCCCAAACACTGGTAGCGTGCTTCAGTGAGAGCTAGGCATCCTTGAGGGTGCCTCCACACCCACTAGTGCGAACAAAGGGTTATGGGCCCGCGTGCCTAGAAGGACCCTAGCTCTTCATGTTTCATGCTACTGCCGCGCGCCATGGCAACGACCGAGCAAGAGAGCATTGGCGCCGTCTCCAAGTTTGCTGGGAACGGCTTCCCCTTGTGGAGGTGGTAGTTTGAGGTCTACCTCGATGACAAGGGCCTGCTTGAGCCGGTCAATGGTGAAGAAACTGCGCATTCGGATACCGTGACGCTCGAGGAAGTGGACAAGTACAAGAAGCGCAACAAGAAGGCGCTTACATTGTTGGTGCTAGCGCTAGCTCCGCCGCAGCGCGCACTGATTCAAGGATGCATGGAGGCAGCGGGGGCCTGGAAGTAACTCTGCACCATCTACCAGTCCACCAACCTCGCTAACCAGCTCTTCGTCTTCAAGAGGCTCGTCACCCTCCGAGCCAACGAATGCGACGACATGATGGAGATCCTGCAGCAGAGCGAGTCCCTCACTACCAAGTGCGTAGCCACCAGATGGAAGGTTGACCCTCAGCTGCAAGCCATGATCCTCCTCCTTGCCTTGCCGGACAGTTGGAGTCCCATGATCACCGTCGTAGGCGGCAGGTCCGCCGATGAGCTGAAGTACCCCAAGGTGGCTGAGTACGTCCGCAATGAATGGATGCGACGTGGTGGGAGAGAGAGTGGGGCAACATCAAGTTCCGCCTATGCCGTCCGCCCTCAAGGTAGAGGGGGAGGCAAGAAGGGGAAGGGTGCCAAGCAGGGTACCAAGAAAGGTGACAACAAGGGGGAGTGCTACAATTGTGGCAAACAGGGCTACTATGCACGCGATTTTCCCAACAAGAAGTCGGACCAGCCCACGAAGGGCGGGAAGAAGGACACCAAAGCCATGACAGACAGAGAATCTATCCACTTGACAGATCCGGAAGCCACCGTGATCGACTCCGGATCAGGCCGCCACACACAATGCAACCGGGCGGCGCTTGTCACCTACGGCGCCACCGAACGGTGCATGACAGTGGCCAACGGCAAAATGAAGTTGGCCGCGGGCGAAGGCAATGTTCGCATTGAGTCGGTGGTGAACGGGAAAGTCATTCCATGCACCATCTACAACGTGCTCCACATGCCCAACTTTGGGGCAAACCTACTGTCAGTGAGCCGCCTTACCGACAAGGGGCTCAAGGTACTCTTCAACAAGAAAGAAGCCATCATCCGGAAGGAGGGGGACGGCAAGGTGATTGCACGTGGCAAACGGGAGGAGGACCTGTACCTTCTTTGTACCAAGGTTCTTGCCGATGTGACGAGGACTGACGCCATCAACCTCGTGACAAAAGATGAAGGAAATCTGGACCTGTGGCACCGCTGCCTATGTCACATCTCTCCCTCAACTGTGAGGGACATGGTGAAGAAGGAAGTGGTGCAGGGCCTTGAGGTCAAGGGACTCGATGCAGCCAGGAATGCCGTGTGCAAGCCATGCGTGGTGGGCAAGGCGACACGGCAGCCATTTGATGGCAAAGGGACGCGTCCATCGGCAAAGCTGGAGGTGGTACACACGGATGTGTGCGGACCGTTTGAGTCCTCCAATGGTGGGGCGTGCTACTTCATCGCCTTCATCGACGATCACAGCCGGAAGCTCTATCTCTACATCATCAAGAGGAAGAGCGATGTCTTGTCGTGCATACAGGAATTCGTGGCGGCTATGGAGCGACAAACGGAGTTCAAGGTGAAGGTGTTCCGGAGCAACAACGGTGGGGAGTACGAGGGCTGCTCGGCATGGATGAAGAGCAAGGGGATCTCGTGGCAGAAAACTATGCCACACTCTCTGCAGCAGAACGGCGTTGCCGAGAGGGCAAACCGCACCATCCTCAACATGGTCCAATCCATGTTGAGCAATGCCGGCCTCGCGCAGCGGTACCGGGGCGAGGCAGCACGGACAGCAGCGTACATCATGAACCTGACGCCAACGAAGCCGCTAAAAGACTTAGAGTCCAAGGTGTGGAAGACTCCACAAGAAGTGTGGAGCGGGAGGAAGCCAACTGTGGCACACCTCCGCACGTTTGGTTGTGTTGCACATGCTGTTGTACAGGCACAGGAGGGGCGGGCAAGTTGGACCCGCGAACTCGCCGGTGCATCTTCGTCGGGTACGAGAGCGGGAGCAAGGCGTACCTGCTCTTTGACCCGCGGAGGCAGCAGATCATGAAGAGTCACGATTTCACGTTTGACGTGGACAGCCGTTGGACGGACAAGGACGCGGGTCTCTCCAAGCGGGGGGAGTGGCTGCCACTCCTCGAGGGGGAGACGCCGGAGGATGCAAAAGAGGGTGACATCCCATCGGCTCCAGCCAGGGAGAACCATCCGGGCAATGTTGGAGCGGCTGATTTGCATTCAGCCGAGTCGGACGATGAGTCCGAAGCCCCAGCAGCAGTGGAGCTGAACACGGAGGTGGGGAGTGACCCCGCATCTCCATGGTCCCCGAGAGAGGGGGAGCAGGCCAGCGGTGTGAGTGGCGCCGCGAGAGGGCAGCAGCTGCAGCAGTAGCAGCGGCAGCACCAGCAGCAGCCTCAACAGTAGCAGCCCCGGAGAAGCGGACACGCAAGGAGAACGGCAAAACGGTACGATGCCGCGCAGGACACCTGGACTGGGTTTGCTTGAGTGTTCTTTGCACAAGAGGAGCCTGAGACCGTCAAGGAGGCGTTGCAGCAGAAGGATGGGGCTGGGTGGGAGGGAGCCATAAAATTTGAGCTCACCTCCCACGAAGAGAACGGTACTTGGCAGCTGATTGACGGACCGGAGGGCACAAAAATCATCGGCTCCAAGTGGATCTTCAAGAAGAAGCTCACCAAGGAGGGGAAGGTGGAACGGTACAAGGCACGGCTGGTGGCGAAAGGGTATGCCCAACAGAAGGGTGAACACTACGATGAAACCTTTGCACCGGTGGCAAAGTTTGCCTTCATCCGCTCCATCCTCTCTGTGGCGGCAGCGCGGGACTACGAAGTCCATCAAATGGATGTAAAAACCGCATTCCTCAACGGCGACCTGGACAAGGAGGTCTACATGGAGGTGCCGGAAGGGGTGAGCGCACCGCCGAGGAAGGTGTGCCAGCTTCGCAAGGCGCTCTACGGGCTCAAGCAAGCGCCACTCATGTGGTACCTGAAAATGGACGGCTTCATGGCCGAGCTTGGCTTCAAGCGCTGCGAGGCGGATCACAGCGTGTATGTGCAAAAGCAGCCAGGGATGCACCAGATCATGGTCCCCTATGTGGATGACCTCATCTTTGTCTCATTGGACATGGAGGAGTTGGTGAACCTAAAGCGGCAGCTGGGCGGTCGGTTCAAAATGACCGACATAAGCGAGCTCGAGTACTACCTCGGCATCGCCATCAAGAGGGACCGCAAAGTACGCATGCTGGAGATGGGGCAGTCAAAGTATGTGCAAGAGGTGCTCCACTGCTACAACATGGAGGAGTACAACCCCATCGGCACACCCATGACCACGACATGTGAGCTAAGCTCGAGCATGGGGCCGAGCACGGATGAGGAGAAGGAGGAGATGGCAGGTGTGCCATATCAGTCCGCCGTGGGGAGCATCATCTACGCCATGGTGGCGACGCGGCCCAACCTAGCCTTTACTGAGGCCAAGTGAGCCGTTATGTTGCTGACCCCGGGCCGCTGCATTGGCAAGCGGTGAAGCGGATCGTCCGCTATCTCACGGCGACAAAAGAGTCGCGACTCGTGTTTAGAGGGGGAGCGCTTGATGACTTCCTTGAGTTGGTCGGCCACTCAGATGCCGACTGGGCTGGTGATGTGGATGACAGAAAATCAACGTCGGGATACGTATTTGTCCTTGGTGGTGCAGCAATTTCATGGGCAAGCAGGAAGCATGACTGTGTGGCGCTGTCCAGCACCGAAGTGGAGTACATCGTACTCGCGGAAGCTGGAAAGGAGGCAATGTGGTTGCGTCGGCTGCTAGAGGAGATCGACGTGCCGCAAAGGAAGCTGACGGTGCTCAACGTTGACAACATGAGTGCCATCAGCCTAACCCAAAACCCGGTGCTGCACAGGAGGACCAAGCACATCGAGATCCGGCATCACTACGCGTGGGACTTGGTGGCAAAGGGAGATGCGGCTATTGTGCATTGTGGCACTAAGCGCATGCTTGCCGACGCCGTGACCAAGGCACAGCCCAAGGATAGGCACGATGCAAATTGCATGGAGTTCAGACTGTGCTGTGAGGTTTAAAAATGCTACAGGTTCCCAGGACAGGGCATCAAGGCTGCGATGCAAGGGGGAGACTGTTGACATGGTGTGCCCCTTGCCATGAGTGCCGTTGATCATACTCCCTGGTTTGACCACTAAGGAGAGGTCGAAAACCTGATCTGTCTTTAGATTTGGAGTCCTTCGATTTTTCCATGCAGGATCGAGCTTTGAATTGCTCAATTTGAGTGAGTATTCAGAAAGTTAGCCTAGCCCGAAAATCGGGTGTTGGGTAGGTGGAATCTGGTACCCACCATGGGTGGCGGGATATTCCACCGCCAGGGATCCGAGTTTGTTCCTACTGGCCTCCAAATGTAGCAGGGGCATGAATGAGGTAACCATAAGGACCTCCTTGACCAGCATGAACTTTTCCTTGACTTCAAGGCAAGGAAAGGCGCTTCTGCGGGTCATTGTCGAAGCACCTCCCATTGCCTAGAGTGCAAGGCCAGATGGGCGGCTCCACCAAGGGTTACTTCGACGGCCGTAGCAGGGGCTCTACTGCTCCGTTTTGGGCATGTTTGGATGCGTTGGAAAGCTTAGATCACAGGCTAAGTAACAAAAACGTGTTTTGATTCAGATCTTCTGAATGCGACGTGTTCTGCCCACTCACATCCGTGATCCTTGTGCTTGACACTCTTCACCATTGGTGTCCATTGGCTGCCCAAACACGGGTAGCGTGCTTCAGTGAGAGCTAGGCATCCTTGAGGGTGCCTTTACACCCACTAGTGCCAACATGTAAGAGGTCCTCCAAAGAGGTCCGTCTTTTCTCCTCAAAGGCCGCTCTCTCCCTCTCAAGTTCTGAACTCCCCACTTGAAACGACCTCATGATCTCCACACTTTGGAGATCCATGTCTCACTTAAACAAACTCTAAGTTAAAATCCCTAAAATGCGTCAAAACCTCTGAAACCACCACTTTATCCAGCAATCCACCTTTAGTCACTTTCTTGCACCCTCATATCCATCAACACCCACCTACTAGCATTCGCATATCCACACACAGATTTATACACACAAACGCACACACACACACACACACATACACACACACACACACACACACATACACACATACACACACACACACACGCGCACACATACACATACAGAAACACACACACACACA
>SZWC01033086.1:5430-18210 GCA_023375785.1 Penium margaritaceum | reverse complement strand
CCCATTGCAACCATGGCATCCAGCTATCTGGTGCATCCGATGTAACAGCGGAATACAGCTCAACCTTACCGACCTCTCGTTCTCGACCAGCTGTAACCATTGGAAACAGCCAGAGGTATTCAACGGCCGAGAAGATTCGGGGCACAAATTTGATTTGCGATAAGCAAATCGGGTACATTGGTGCGATTGTTTTGTGTGCCATGGGCAAAACAGTTGGAAGGGTTCCGTTCTAGGCATCAGTCTTGATTCGCATCAGGAAGCCAAATCATGTATCAATCATATTGCAGTTTTGATGTTGAGGAGCAACTTCAAAAGCCTGTACTGATACTCAATCAATGGACTATTCCAAAGATATTATAATTCACGATGATCAAAATGGATAAATCATGGCAGTGAGAGGAGGCCATTTTGACTCCCATCACCCAAGCCACTACCAAGGGGTACTTCTACCTTCCTACATCCCTTTTCGATGCATCAGCAGGGAGGTTTGGCAAAAATCCACATTCATTTATATAAAAAAACCAAGGAGGTACATCTCTCTTCCATCACCGGTATGAAGGTCTAAGAAAACAAAACAAGCTAAGCTCAACTAGCTCGTAAATATCACCTTCATCCAGGCCGACCCAAGTTACAAAACTTGCTTTTGTTCCACATTTTCTTTAGTTTTCAACTTAATTCAGTTTTTATGCCATGTCATAATAACTAGTTTGATACACATAAAGAGGGCCCATCCATGCCAGCATAGAGAAACCAAAGATGGAGAGCTAGAACTCTTGCTAGGGTTACAGGTTTTCATATGGTAAAGTACAAGAGTTGGTAAAGGACGCCATGTAGTGAAGCTCTTTCATTTTTTTCCAAATTTCAATGTTTACTAGTATCTCATTGTAATCATGCACATGGCACCATAGTTGTTTGATTCAATTTGAATAAAACATGATACTACACCATGGATATACAAGGATCTAAAAGCACATTTGTCTACATCTCATTTTACCAGACTCTTGCTGGTCTAAAACGAGGTGCACATTCTTAACCCCCTCCCAAACTAAATTGTAGCACAATATGAGTGTTCCAAGGAGGTAAACTAGTGTGGAAGTAAATCACGTTACTTGTGAGAACATCAAGGAACATTGTTCTTATTTCATTTAGAAAAGGTGTTAAAATGACCCAATGATACGTGTATAAAGCAAGTGATTGGTGTTGTATAGCGCAACCTTCATTGGCATAGCAACATACCGCCATGATGGCACAGGCCACGCCGTCCGAGAAAAAATCACAAGAATACTTGTTACTAAAGATGAAGTAGGACCCCTCCTTGTCAAAAGATCCTAAAAAAAGAAGAGGATGGACAATGTAACACGGTATTTTCATGTTTTTACACGTAAATGGTACATGAGGGTACAACAAAAGCAAGGTTTTTAGAGAGGTCTACCCACTCATGTATAGAAACTCTGCATAGTGGTCGCTATTGCAATTTGATTAGGGAAGAGCTTAAACCTACATAAACTTTTAGACAAGCAAGGGTTTGCTAGTGTAGTAGGGTTTCAATTAGACAGACATGCTTCCAAATCCTTGTCTTCTTGCTATGTAGTGCAAGATTTAATTGAATCTGGATGTTTTGGATGTAATGCTCGGTGTAGAAAAGCACATTGCTAGTAATTCACACGAAGAGTTGAATAGCGACTTAAACAACCTTCATTACACGGTATCCATTACAAACTCTTATACTTCTCCATAGGAAAAACTTTGGCTTTTAGCTCAAACATTCCATCTTTGGCTTCATGGTAGTGGCGTAGACGAAACCTCTCTATGAAAAAGAGTAGCTATGGAAGCTAACTATTGAAATAGAAGATGAACTTTGCATCTAGAACAACTCCAATTGTTGGATCTTAGCAAGACATAGATCAAGTAGCTGTTAATCACCTATGAGAAGAGGGCTTCTTAAGTGGACTATGGTCTTGAGGCTGATGATGTAAACTAATGGGTTAGCACCCTTTTGCTAGTAAAGGGATGTACATCCTGGTGAAGAGGTACACTTGAAGATGGCTTCACGCCTATAGCTCTTCATTGAGGTATCGAAGAGGACCTTAGAGACATAAAACTACCCTTTCAAAGGGGTCAAGGGAAGTAGGTCACCTGGGAGGGTATGGCCTTGTCTGAAGACATGAACACAAATCTTCAACGATGCAAAATGCTGCTGGAATGGATTTTCAAGACTTTTCCGGATGTATAAAAAATTTGAAAAAATTGTCTGTTGAATTGTAGATTTGGTGAACGATAAATGGATAACCTTTTCTTATGAGGAATTTGGAGATTAAGTTCATGGAAGAAACTCCATGAAGGAAAAATTCTCTGATGTTGTTGACATTGATGTCGTGTTGAAATCTTCATATTTCATAAAGAAGGCACTGATAAGAGGAATCTGATGGTTTTAATTCCATTGAAATTGGAAATGAAACGCATGAGAACCGTGCGGTTGAATTTTGGACTTAAAAAGTTGCCCATCCATGTCCTCAAAACGTTTTTTTGTCACAGAAATGGCTTTCAACAAAAATATAAGAATGTGGATCCTTTTCTTCTGCACGAATATCATGCGCGAGTGTGCAAAAGCCAATCCGGGTGTTGACAGGTAGAGTTATTGTACTGGTTTCAATATTTAATATAGTGAAGACGACATTGCGTTTGGAGCGCTTTACTGATGTTATGAATTTGACAGTGGCTTCCAAGATCCATGTCTACTGGGAATTCTCTCTTGTACAAGCCTGATAAATTCAAGTAGCCAGCCCCTAAGCAGTCTAAAGGGCCTGGTGTCGACAATAGTGTGTAAGAATGCGCATGTACATTGCACATGGCTCTAGTTAGCTCAAGTAAGGAGGGGAGCTACCTACTACACAGTACTGCATAGCTACCTTGGTCAAGGAGTCCTCTAGTTGACTGTGAAGGCACCATGCTCCCCAAAAATGCTGCCTAAAATGCATCTTCTACCTCGTACATAGAGCGTGGGCCCTTGTATCTGCATAGAAAAATCTGGTACAAGATTTAGGAGTCCCTTGATTGACTTTTCAGATGTAGCAGTATGATAAGATAAACGATCATAAGGGAAAATCCTAAAGAAAAAGGAACCTCTTTTCGAAGCTTCACTTAAAGACCTGATGAAGCTTGCTCAAAGAGGAAGCTTCGCCTTAGGGCGGTAAGGATACTATTTGCAACTTTGAAGTACAGGAACCTTCTTCAGGAAGGAAGCTTTCCCAAGAGGCAATGGACCTGAACCACTTGAAGGAAGCTTCTTCTTCAGGTGGTCAACCTGTCAAATCAAAAGGTATAAAAGGCAGAGCTTCTTTGAGTTCAATCTATCTCTATACTCTATAAGAACTCATCTTAACTCAAACCTCTAACTTTAGAGGCCAAACCAAGACGCTGCTAGAGATCCCTCAAAGGTCCATGTAAGCTTGGTAAGGCGTGCCAGCGTAGATGAAGGTTTCTATAGAGGCCCGTCTACCTAGAGACTATGCCAAGACCCTTGCCACAAAGGCCCAGAAGGCCTAGCAAGGTGTTACCCCTTAGTGGGCCAAGTGTTTTGCTAGGCTAGCGTGCCTAGGATTTTCATGTAACATTATTTTACTCTGTACTAATGAGGACTTTGGTTTTTGTGTCCAAGATTACCAGTCCTGTCTCATACTATTGTACAAGCTTTACTACTAATTAATCAAGTATTCCACTCGCAAGAGTCTTAGCCCTTGCTCCTTGTCTCACAATATCGACATGGTATCAGAGCTCTAGGTGGTGCTTTGAATAGTTTGTAGCAGTAGTAGCAGCATACTATGTTGGTGCTGGAGACATTCTCCACCAGCCCTTTACAAGTGCCTCGTACGAGGCGGAGGTGGTGCTACTTCACGTTCATGAGGAGCGTTCCACCTTCACCAAAGCATGAGCAACATGGAAGAGGAGAACGCTCACTCAGCTTCTCATGCACTTCATTATCAATTAGCTCTGCATGACATGCGCATGGGCCAAGAGCATGGGCACCATGTCGTANCACCACAACGAGCATCAGTTCATCAAGCACAAGTGCCACATGGGCCGTAGCTCGCGGCAGAAGGCTTTGTGCAACCCCCACATGCGGTGGCACAAACTAAGTGTTTCAAGGCCTTGAGGAAGGTGTACCTCAAGCAACAGCCTTGCTACATCTACACACAATCAAATTTGAAAAATTTGATGGCGAGAACTTCTTGTACAAGGTGCAAATGTTCAAACAAGTTGCCTAGAATCACGACATCTAGAGTTTCGACAACAACTACTACACACTATCGCCTTCAGGGTCGTTGTAAAGTATGGTGGCAGAGTTCACGTACTTTACCCATGTTACTTTCATGGTACTTGACGATCATCTAACTCCTTGCATCCAAGAGGCCATAGGTATTAACGTGGAGACTATTATGCCACCTCGCCTTGCCTGGTCCTACGTATTAAGGACCTATGTATCCGATGACTCAACCTTTCATATCACACCTCCTAGCCAATTTTTCACACAACAACCTTAACGGCTTCAACAACATCGATTTCTACATCAACAAAGCAAAGTAACTTTGCGATCAGCTTGTAGTGACAAACCCTCCCGTCTCAAAGCTTGTGTTCATGATCTTTCTCCACAATAGATAGATAAGGGATTGAAATGACATGAGGAAGGTTCTGAGATTCAAACATGAAGTGGAGCTTAAAGAAGAATATATCTCCAAGATGCTTCTGACATAGAAACAAGAGAGGCAAGTGAAAAGATATAAAGAGAGAATCCTAAGCAATATGACTTATCGAGGTGGGAGCACTATAGTGTCCACTGCTCAGCCCTTGCGGTATAGCTAGTTCACAAGGAACTCTATGTACACCCAGCCGTCCGCCCACTCTAGAGGGAACACGTGCATCCGTTTCACATGTGGCGAGAATGTGGGATCACATACTGCAATCAAGTGCCATTATTGCAAGAAGGTTAAGTACATGAAGCAATAATGTATAAAGAAGATGTGGGACAAACAACAAACACAACGATTGGCATCTTTTGAAGCAAAGGCATCAAGGGAAAAATGGGAGAAGAAGGAAGCAAAAATCAATGAGAAGCATCCAATGAGAGGCAAAAACACAGGCGAAGAACTAGGGTAGAGGGAGAGTAAAGCCGTTTGACAATATGAGGTGAGTCTTCTAGCTTTCAGCCAAGAAAATTGATGAGCTGGTTTGCTCAACTTATGTGTGGTACCTTGACATTTGGTGCACTTCACACATCACACATGACAAGGCTTGCCTCCACGAGCTGAAATCCTGCTCTAAAGGCTTCGTCATGGTGGCTAACAAGCAAAAAGTGCTTGTTTTGAGCGAACAAAATTTGACAATGACTTGGCACAATGGTGCCCAGATCAAGTTTGGGGACGCATTGTACATACCTGAGATTGCGGTGAACCACCTCTCACTCAAGTAGCTCCTAAAGAGGGATGCGCGCATCTTTAGCAATGCACATGTCACGTTGAAGAACCCTAAATGCGAGACCTTTACCAAAGGTCAAACTCTTTTGCAAAGCATAATAGAGCTAGACTTTACAACACCAGCTCCAATGATAAGGCATGTTACGCCCTTTCAAGTAGCAAGTCTCCACCAGGTGACTCGCGTAGACATCGATTTGTGGCACAAATGACTTAGCTACATTAGATATCAGACTATGCAAACGATGCACCATAACGTGCAAGTCAACGGTGTTAGTCTCAAGGATAATGGCAGGAAGGACGTAGCATAACCCTTTGAAGATTCCCTGCGAGCAAAACTATAACGACAGATATGTTAAATTGATATAAAGTGCAACATCACACTGAAGCTGAAGCTCGTCCACACAGACATGTGTGGACCTCAACCTATGGCTACAATTCACAAAGGGAGTTCCTACCTTGTCTTCTTTGTTGACGATGCCACAAGGATGGTGTGGAGCTATCCAATCCGCATGAGGGACAAAGCACCAACATGCTTCTTCAAGTGGCTCGCTATGGCCAAAAGACAAAATAACAAGAAAGTAAAGATTTTATGTCTGATGGTGCTAGGGAGTACAGTGGCACAGAATATTCAACTCTGCTAGAGGCTCCCAGAATCACTTAGCAGATTCCCATGACATACACACCAAAGTAGAATGGCGTACAAGAGAGAGCAAACCGCACGATGCAAGAGACGCTGAAGTCGATGCTTGATGTGTAGCTTGACAACTCATGGTGGCCATTTGTACTATAGCATGCAGTTTGGGTATGTAACCGCATGCCACACATGTTACTATTAGGCATGAGACCATTCCATATGTAGCATGATGACAAGCATGACATACCATGCTACACACCTTGGGGTGCATAGCACTGCTTTATGTCCCAAAGGAACATCAGCACAAGCTGGCGGACAAAGCTACATGTGGTTTTTTCCTTGGTCAAAACCCTAACCTGAAGGGTGGGAGTTGAACTATGTGGACTCCCATTGCTTTGTCAACAGAAAAGACGCAATTGTTTTTTAGAACCTCACAAGCTCCACCTAGGGGGCTAAGCAATCAAGTGAGTCTACTTTACTCCATTATTTCTACAACTCTTATGTGAAGATGCCAGAGGAGGGCGAAGTAGATAGTGCCCCACTCACCCTTCTTGATCTGAATAAACCTCATAAGCAACCGGTGGCTCCAGGTGTGCCCCTCGAGGCGTTATGGGAAAAACGCATCACCACTAGCCATGAGGCGCTCATAGTACTCAATGACAAAACAAAGACCGTGAGCATGCAAGATGATGCGCAACTGACGGGTTAACCACGTGATGGAGCTGCTGGGAATCTAGGGTGCCTCATGCGCCTCTTGCGACAATAGTTTCATCAAGAAGAAGAGAAGGAGAACGAGAAAGCAAATATGGCAATCACTGCTTGTTCGATCTACAAGGAAGCAGAGGACTTCCTTGCGAGTTTTGCCACAACACACCTCACAACTCTCGTCTCAGCAAGGAAGCAACCTCCTAAGGCAAGAATAATGAGAGAAGGCTTACACAGTAAGCATGCTTCAGAATGGAAAGCATCACTAGACGCAGATTATCAGAGTTGCATGGATCAAGGAACTTGGGAGCTCACGGAGCTTTCATCTGGCTCTCATCTAGTGGGAGTGATATGGGTATTCTGCATCAAGACAAAAGCTGATAGAAGCATTGACAAGTTGAAGGCTCACCTTCTGGCAAAAGGGTTCACTTAAGTTGAGGAATAAGATTTCTTGTAGACCTATGCTCCCGTGAGCCGCTACACCATAGCTTGCATCATGCTAGCAGTTGTGGTAGTGATGGGCTACGAGGTGTAGTAGCTCGACGTTAAGAATGCTTTTCTCCACCGCAAAATGGATACAACCATCTACATGAAGCAACCTAAAGGCTAGATTGTCGGGAGTGACAGAGTGAGAAAGCTTGTAAAGAGTCTGTATGGACTGAAGTAAAGCTATTTGCTTTGGTGTAGAAAGCTGGAACAAATCCTGCTGTTGTTAGAATTTGAGCCATTGGCCTACAAAGACTGCCTGTTCTTCCATTGGCCAAGTCTTGAGGCCATGCCAGACTGCTACATGCTGGTCTACGTTGATGACCACCTCATTATCGGGCCGACAGAAGATTTGATCAAGGCCACGGCAACTGCCACGGGGCATGAAGTCAACGTGATGCTCATTCCCAACATTGAGAACTACCCGGGCATGACCATCGAATGGGCCCGTAAAGCACATACGCTTTGTTACAACCAATAGAACTATTCTTGGAAGTTCTACAAACAATTCAATATCTTAAATCGACACGTGCCAACTCCTCTGTCACAATAGTAGTCGACAGATCATGGATAGAGGGGGAGGTGCGAGATCGACTATCGCGGTAGAGTCGGCTCATTGATGTTCATAGCAAGTTGCACACGACCGTATTTGCAATTTGACGTAAGCAACTTGGCACACTGCATCGAGACATGTACCAAGGGAGCATGCAAGGATATAAACAAAGCTCTTGGCTATCTAAAAAAAACACGGTATGCAAGTCTACTCTTTGGGAAAAAAGGGAGCCTCGACCTCAACTGCTATGTCGTCGCACATTTTGGTGGCACAGAGGACTACCGTCTAAGTACAAAAGACTTTGTGTTCTTGCTAGGACATAATACTGTCAAACTGAGCTAAGAGTTGAGTATAAGACAGTCACTTTAGTTACACAAAAGGTCGCATGAACTCTGAAAGTTCATCCGCAACCGACAAGGATACCTGTCAACAACATGTCTGCGTTTGACCTTGGACACTCGACAAAGCTCTAAGGTCGGACAAAGCACATGGGCATTCGTGGGTAGAGGATTCATTAAAAATTTTGAGAAGGCAAGGTTGAACTATTGCATGTGCATGGAACAAGCCAAGCAGCAAAATGTTTGAAAAAGCGCATCCCAAATGACATGTTCTACAGGTGTGCATAGGTGTGGTCTCACCTCCAACTCCCTCTCAGAATGCAAACAAAAGCGGCCAGTCATGGTGGAGAGGACAAACAATTTGAACACACGGGGCTCGGCCATTGCGCAAGCCTGCTTTATGCACACAAATATTTCGTGCTTCCTGGTGCACACGACATAAACTCTATAAACAAGGACAAGAATGGGAAACATGGAGTTGAAGCATCAGTAGATTCCCCAACTGGATGGATCCTTCCACATTAAATTCCCTTTTCAGCAGATTCTCCAGTAGCAGATTCGTTATCTACAAATTGACATGGCTATCATGGACCACATGATGGTGTAGGGAGTTTTCCAAAGTCAGCTCCACAAAAGATTATCACCGAACAACAAAAGGTTTTAAATGGACATCAGCTTATTGCATCTCCTCCATCCATGCTGTAACTAGATTAGCAACCTAGAGAGAAATTATTGATTGAAAGGTGGTCTCAGACGTCACAGCCTCAAATAGTATCTTCTTCTCAAGGTCCTGCTGGTGTTACAGAAATTGTCACCACAAAAGCAGGACCAGCCTCGACTGCAAAACCTTACTTTGCCATAAAAAATCATCAAGTGCAACCTGAGAACCACGGAAGTAAAGGACAAAAAAATTGCATATTGAGCTTGAAAGAAGCTAGAGCAGCTACCACAAAAAGCATAGCTAGCACGGCTGCACGGTTGGAAAAGCCAAGGTATGGAGGAGGGAGTGTCGATTGAGCTACCGGAGGAACTTGCAGGGCCATTGCAACTAGCGTGGCCGCAAGGTCGGAACGACCATGGCAACAGGAGAAGGGGGAGAGCGAGCAACGACGGGAGATAGAAAAACGTAAAAATTAAGGAAGCAAGTGAGTGGCCATGGAGCTTGTGTTCGCTTGCGCAAAACGTTTGTTGTTCATGTATGCATGTGAGGGGATGCGAGACGAGGGCTCACACACTAAGTGTGTCCTGCATTAAAGTGCAAGTCAGAGAAACAGTGACGTGCAGGTTAACCTTTGCCTTGGACAAGAGTAGAAGGCAGATCACTCAAAAGATGGAAGGTGCGCAAGTTGCCTTGTTGACTTTGTAGCAGAAGAAGTTTTGCCCGCAAAGTTGTGTGGCTGGCAGGCAAGTCCATGTGGACAGTCCGGTGGATGCAGAAAGACAACAAAAAATGGCCAAGCACTTCTACCAAGAACTGAACTGGTGCCAAACATGATAAGGCCTCGCCTTCACCAACGAAATCAGAAAATGGACCCCCGATTTGGTGGAAGCAAATAGAAGCGACCACTATGGGCAAATCAACCAAGAACTACTATTGTGAGTTGACACCTAGCGGACAAAGAGGTGCCAAGAAGGTATTTCAAGTAGCACATACCACTTTCGCGACTAGAACTAACCCAAACAAGCAGGTCACAACTCAAAACTTTGTGGATGTCCTCCAAAGCAAGCCTGAAGCCTTCTGTCTTGCTTGAGCAACTTTATTGTCAACACAGAACCCACAAAAAATTGTTTTGGAATATTCTCCACCTTCAGAGGTGCACGAAGGATGTGGGAAGGACCAATGGGGACCAAATCAACATGCAAAGCCTTATCTTCATGAAGCACCACATGAGTTGTTTTGGCTTTAAGCAATGAAAAATGACCTTGAGTGGCCTCAACTCGACACATTAATCTTTGATTACTACAAATTGACCAAAGGGAGGGCTTGTGGACCCAAAACAGGTCACAAAGTGACCCCAACACCAAGTCAAGAGGAAGAACGTTTTCCCTTGGGTGTAGAAGCTGATGTTTACAATTCCCCCGATTTTCCACTCACCAAGGAGGACACTCAGCTCCATTTTCTCAATGAAGACTTCTGGGAGTCACTTGAGGATTTTTTTGAAAGTGCATAAAATTGACATGGTTTAAAGCACCAGCGCACCAATCAAAGGGGAGTGTTGGGATTTTTACACCAGTGTCAAGTTGCAATACAGTGAATTTTACACTAAATTCGGGGCATTATACGGAATGTCACAAAATTTACAATGAATTCCTTGGTCAGCGTCTCTAAGGAATTCTCTCTTATACGGGCCATATGAATCTTTGTAGCCAACCTTGAAGGAGTCTACAGGGCTTGGGGTGTACCATAGTGTGCTTACATGCGCATGCCTCTAGTTTTCTCTAGCATGGATGGGAGCTACCTGCTTCATAGTACTGCAAAGATACCTTGGTCAAGAAGTTCTCTAAAAGATTGACCAGGCATCATGCACCCAAAGAGTACTACCTATACTGCATCTTGAGTCTCATACATGGAACCTGGGCCCTTCTCTCTGCATTGGCCAATCTAGTACAAGCTTCTGGAGGCCCCTGATTGATGTTTGAGATGCAACAGTATGACAAGATCAACGGTCATGAGAGAAAAGTATGAAGTGCATGTAACCTCTTTGTGAAGCTTCTCTTGAAGACCTGACAAAGCTTCCTTAACAAGGAAGCTTCTCCCTAGGGCAGCAGGGATACTCGTACCAACTCTAAACTAGAGGAAGCTTCTTTTTGAAGGAAGCTTCCCAAAAAGCCAGCAAACATGAACCACCTAAAGGAAGCTTCTCCTTCAGGTGGTAAACTTGCAAGATCCACAAGTATGAAATCCAGAGCTCCTCTCAGTTCAATCTATCTCAGCTCTCTGCAAGGACTCTACTCAAGTCTCTGACTCTGAAGTCCAGATCAAGACTCTGCTAAAAATCCCTCCAAGGCGATTATAAGTCTGGCAAGACCTTCTAGCCTGGGTGGAGATTGACTTGGAGGTCAGTCAACCTAACGACTACGCCAAGACCCTGGCCATGATTGCCCACAAGGCCTAGCAAGGCGTTGCCCCTTAGTTAGCTAGGAATTGTTCTAGCCTTTCTTGCCAAGGTTTTTCATGGAACATAGCTGTTCTATGTACTGATCAAGACTCAGTTTTGCTAACCCAATACTTCAAATTCTTTCTCTTGCTATTGAACAAGTTGCACTATTGATCACACAAAGATCCTACTTGCAAGGATCCAGGCCCTTGCTCCCTGCCTCACCAAATCAACCCCGAGCACATGGCTCGTCGTGGGCCATGCTGAATAAATGCTTGGAATTGGGCATGTTCTCATGGTCTTGCTGCATGGAGCGACCGATCGACATGCCCAAAAGGGCATGTTGACCATCGAGCCATCATGCGAGGCTCTCTCGAGCCTCACAAAATGGCTTGATTGGTCCGCTAGGGCTCAGAAATGGGCTTCAAGCCCTCAGCAACCATTTGGGTTCTAAACGTGACATGTTGAGTTCCAAAAAGTGACAAGGATTGTTTCTTTCAAGGTAGAAGAGTCTAGACTGCTTTGGGTGTGACTAAATATTGATTATGTCCATATAAAAGCAGTGAGGCTTCTCATGATTCCACGTTCTAGAGTTGAAGTTTATTGGAAACACCACCTAGAAGATCAANTTGAGTTTGATGAGGGTCTTTTCTTGAACTGTTCCTGTCACGATTACCTCACCAGATTCAAGGAGGAATCATACATTCAAGATTTGATGTAGTTTCAAACTACAATCCATGTTGCATGAGTTGAGCTATGGACAAGAAAATTGCAGCCAATCTCGGGACATAGAGAACGTTTGAAGATACAAAGCATGGTTTGCGTAGGTGGCTTTGATATCTCAACTACCTTGCACCAGTAATGTTTCCTGGTTTCTGAGACACAAAATCTATTGTTACCGATGGCTTAAATTGTGAAGGTTGCTGATCTCAAACGTGTTATGTTGTATTGTAGATGCATTGTAATTCACCAATATTAGGGTACCACACATATTGATCATTTTCAAGGTCTATTGTTGCTACTTAAGGAAGTGTGAAGGCTGAAAACTGAAAGCATTGAGTCGATAAAGATGTCTTGGTAATTTGTTTTTTATTGTTTGCTCCACATTGTTATCATTTGGTTGTTCCACTTGAGCTGTCATTGCTTTGGCCCCCGGCTCTTTGATTGGTTCTTTGAGAAATGTTAAACAGATTTCCGGTGGTTGATTTTCTTGACGATGTTGGTTTGCACTAAAGGATGAAGTGGGGAGTTGCTTGGATTGTTCCTCAAAGGTAAGTCACGATTCCCCATTTTTGCAACGGTTGTTGTTTGTTGATGTTGGTGTTCCTTATAAAGCCCTTGATCTCGTCGCTAATATACAAGCACATTACACACTAAGTCTTCAATAAATCTGCTTGCTGGCTGGTAGCGTAGGATACACTGGAATTCTCTCCATTCTTTTGTCAATCCTTTGAGCAAGTAGACAATGAAGAGAGGTTCTGATACATCGGCACCT
>SZWC01033084.1:4033-20126 GCA_023375785.1 Penium margaritaceum | reverse complement strand
AGATGTAGATATAGATATAGATATAGATATAGATATAGATATAGATATAGATATAGATATAGATATAGATATAGATATAGATATAGATATAGATATAGATACAGATATAGATATAGATATAGATGTATGTATAGATATAGATATACATATAGAAAACCTCGTCGCCCATGAGTGAACGTTCTAGTATGAAGGCGACTCATCATGTAAGACGTTAGAGGACCACACCACACCCCACAAAGATGTATTAATATAGACATTTAACATGTGTTACATGAGAGGATGCGATATCCAAAATGTATGAATAGTTATATTTCACTCTCATCAATTCTCGATTAAACCCACCCTCACGTCAATTCTCAACTCAACCCACCCTTACGTCAATTCTTGATTAAAGTATTCTTGTTGGCTCAGGTCGACCGTTAGTTGCATCTTCTGGGATGAAGGCGGCTCCTGAGTCGCATCTCTGAGCCGTTCTTTGAGCCGCAAAATAGAGGCTTACAACGTACATGTGAAGGGAGCCGCCGGTCGAGGCGGTGATCATGTCATCATGCTAATATCATATGCATGTTTTGCTATTTGCATCGTATTCTACGTGAAAAACCGTACGAAATTGACTTAAGAACCGGGTCATTTGGTGCAGGGACGAGAAGGATACGGCCGTGCAAAGGTGAAAGGTGCACCTCCAGAAAACAGGAGAAGTATCGGTTCGACCCTGAGCACGTCGGAGCGACTTTCTCGACCACTGCAGCCCAAGCGCCCTGGATGGCCGCTTCACCAATGAGGCAAGTTTTGTTGGAGTCCATGGGCGCTTCGGGATGGCGGCTGGATCTGCATTCACAAGCAAGGGCGCTTCGAGCGGCCGTGATCCCCGCTGGCGGTGCTACCAGCGGCCTTCACGCGTGGAGCACTCAAATGGCCATAACGTAGCCATTTCTTCATGGATTGAGGTGCTCTTTGGTGCGTTGGAAAGATCGCAGTGCGTACTACTTGATGCATATGTTATGAGCATGAGTGCGTCTCAATAGAGGGCTTCGGGGTACTGAGTATCTTTCGGCTGGCTCATAGGGGCTAGTACATAAGGAAGCCTAGGGGTTGTTCTAGGCATGCCAATTCTAGCTAGATACTTTGTACATTGCCTTGTACTGATCTATCAAGTCTAAAGATTATTTCCTTGTCCAACTCTCCTTGTTCTCCAAGCATTGCCTTGCACACTTCCATTTGATCCTACAATTCTTCCGCAGTGCACCTTGGTGCAAACGCCGCCGGGAGAATGGCACGGCGGGAACCTCGGTCACTAGCAGCGGTCTTGCTGCTAGGAGAGGGTCGTGCGACATCTCAAGGGTTGGCCCAAACACCAAGGGATCGAGGGTTGGGACGTTTATCCCAAGGGCTCGGCATGTGACCGTCACGTCGTGCGTTCCTCGGTTCACATTTGGTATCAGAGCCACGTGGACGTTCGCAAGGTTTTGCGTAGACCCAAGGAGAGGCAGAAGATCTGCCACAACTACGTTTGGCAAGAATTTTTTCATCACAACCGGAAGCATGGCAGTTGCGGCATACGACCAGGCCTACCTCATGGAGGAGATTCGGCGTGCTCTTGACGAGTTGCGTCAAGAGAACCAGCAGCTGCGTGAGGAGGTTGAGGCGAGGTACGTCGGCCAAGGGAGCAGTGCGTTGGGGGTTGTTGCATTGGCATCTGCACCTGCCTTTTGGCGGCCCAAGCCGAAGGAGCCGGATTTCTACACCGGCACGAGCAGTGTGAGGAAGTGGCTCTTCACGGTGAACTTGTACTTCACGGCGTTGGGCGTCCCCGTGGGAGAAGATGCCACGAGGCTGGAGTATGCTCCTATGCTGCTCCATGGAATGGCACTGCAGTGGTGGTCGGTGTTGCGCCGGCGGAATGCCACTGGGTTGCCGGACGGGCTAGGGGCCGGGCAACGGCTTCAGCCACTGCTGAGTCTACCGCTTGGGCGTGAAGTGCAGCTCAGTGCACAGGCGTTGACGGAGAAGCCAGAGACATGGGAGCAGTTCGAGACAATGCTCCAGGTACATTTTGACCTCCTCAATGGTAGCCGAATCGCACGTGACAAGATCAAGCATGTCAAGCAAGGCGGATCGGTCCAGGACTACACTACACGCTTCATGGCTTTGGTGGCACTGATCGATGACCTCTCGGACGCAGAGGTGTACAAACGCTACCATGATGGCCTGAAGCCGCATGTCTAACGTGAACTCGCGGTGCTCGGATTGTGGACCTTTGCGGAGTTGGTCTCGGCGGCGGAGCGCATCGACGCGGTAAGCTACAATGCGCGCTGGACCAGCTATGCAACACAACCACGGGTGGAGCAGCCGGGTCAGGTCGTGCCCATGGAGGTGGATGCAATCCAAGCCGGGCAGCGGGGCGTGGGCGGACAGCAAGGACCGAGAGGCAAGTGCTGGGCTTGTGGTGAGGAGGTTCATCGCAAGCGGGATTGCTCCAAGCGCAAGGCACTGCACGGAAACTGGTAGCAGCAATGAGGAGAGAATGACCTAATGCTGCAAGTCTTTCATCCGCAAGGGACAGCACCAACCCTGAAAGGCTTTTGCCGATTAAGGAGCTGCCTCAAGTGTTGTTGCGGAATGAAGGTGAGACCCCGCAGTTTCCAGGGATCATCTTGGAGCTGGTTCTTGAGATTCCGGAGGGGAGTTTCAAGGGTCGGAGGAAGCTACGTGGGCTGCTAGACGGCGGCGCGAGCCGTAGCTTCTTCAACGACAAGTTGGCGATGAGGTTGGAGCTAGCACGGCAGCAGGTGTCCGGAGTTGTGGAGTGCGGCAGGCCTCTCGTCAAGCAGAACGTCCATATGGATGAGTTGGTATGTGACATGGAGTTCCACACTTGCCCTATGGATGATTATGACTGTTTGATTGGCCGGGATTGGTTGCACGCCTGGAATCCGGAGGTGGATTGGAGGTGCCACCGGGTGGTCGTGAAGGCGAGCAGGAAAAATATCACTTTGCCTTTGTGGCAGGGTGAGGGGAAGGAGTTGGAAGTGGCGGAAGCGAGGAAGCAGGTGCGCGTCATCAACTTGCAGTAGCTAAAGCGGTGCGAGCACAAGGGTGGTCAGGTTTACTTGGCATGGGTGCGTCCACAACAGGCAGTAGAGCAGCAGGTTGCAGCGGTTGAAACAGTGGAAGGGCAGCTAGTACAAGGTGTGGGAGCTCCAGAGATGCCTCCCGGTGTTGGTGAGGTACTCAAGGAGTTCGAGGACGTTTTTCCGGAGGAGTTGCCAAAGGGGCTGCCACTGCGGCGCGACATCGACCACAAGATCGAGGTGGTGCCAGGTTCGTCATCAACGGTGCGGTCTTACAACCGCATGAGCGACGCGGAGTTTGCGGAGCTAAAAAACAGTTGGGGATTTGGTGGACCAAGGCTTCATTCGACCGTCGCTGTCTTTATACGCGGCGCCGGTGCCATTCGTAAAAAAGAAGTCAGGAGAGCTGCCGATGTGCGTGGACTACCGGGCGCTCAACAATATCGCAGTGAAGAATCTCTACCCATTGCCACGGGCCAAGGAGTTGTTCGACCAGCTTCAAGGCGCGTGCATCTTCAGCAAAATGGACCTGAGGTCGGGGTATCACCAAATCCGCATCGCAGAGGAGGATGTGGAAAAAACCGCATTTTGGACGCGCTATGGACACTTCGAGTATCTCGTGATGCCTTTTGGGATAACAAATGCTCCAGCTACATTCATGGCGCTGATGAGCTGGGTATTCCATCCCTACTTGGACCAGTTCATGGTCGTCTTCCTCGACGACATCCTTGTCTACTCGCGGATGATGGAGGAGCACCAAGAGCACCTGATGATGGTGATGGAAGTACTAAGAAAGGAGCGGCTATTTACCAAGCTCAACAAGTGTGAATTCTCCAAGAGGGAGGTGGAGTTCCTCGGGTACATTGTGAGCGGGAGGGAAATCGGCATGGACCCAAAAAAGGTGGAAGCAGTGAAGGAGTGGTGAGAGCTGACGTGCGTGCGTGATAATCCAGGTTCTTCTGGGTTTTACGAACTACTACCGGAGGTTTATCTGGGGGCACGCGGCAATGGGAGCACCCTTGACAGACTTTCTCAAGAAGGGGCGCCAATGGGAGTCGGGTGCGAAGGAGGGACAAGCCTTCGGTACAATGAAGGCTGCCATGTATCAAGCCCCGGTGTTGGTGCATCCGGACACGAGCAAGGAGTACGTGTTGGCGACGGATGCAAGCGACTATGCAAATGGCGGGTTGCTGATGCAAGACCAAGGGAAGGGGTTGCAGCCCATTGCGTACTACTCCAAGAAGCTAAAAGGGGCTAAGATAAACTACCCAAGCCACGAGAAGGAAATGCTCGTGGTGGTCCAGGCCTTCAAGCAATGGAGGTGCTACCTTGAGGCACGACGGTGTGTAGTGCACACGGACCACTACGCGCTCAAGTACCTCAAGTCGCAGCGAGACATGAATTGTCGTCAAGCACGGTGGATGGAGCTGCTGGAGGGCGGCTTCGACCACGAGATCCAGTACAAACTAGGAAGGATCAACCCAGCGGACCCGCTTTCGCGTCGCCCGGACTCAGGCGTACATGCGATAACGGTGCTGGTAGGATCTCCAATCATCCGCAGCATGTTTGCACAGGGGTATGCGGAGGATGAGGAATTTGCCGAAAGTACAGTGAAGGGGTGCAAGTGGGATGGCCAGTATTGGCGGTGTGAGAAGGAGAACCAGATTTTGGTGCGGCGGAGTATGTCGTTGCGGCAAGCGCTGTTGGAAGAGGTGCACGACTCGCACTACAGTGGTCATTTTGACCACGACAAGACCTTCAAGATGCTTGCACACCAACATTGGTGGGCGACGATGAGAGCAGATTGCAGGGAGTACGTGAGCAGCTTTGACATGTGCCAAAGAATCAAGTCATGGAGGGCGCGGGCGCCAGGGGAGCTGCAGCCGCTACCGGGGACGGAACGTCCGTGGACAGACATCTCACTTGATTCTGTGGGGGGTCTTCCACGGAATGCAACGGGCAACACCATGGTGATAGTGGTGGTAGACCGGTTCAGTAAAATGGTGCACTTTATTGCATGTGCGGAGAAGGTCACTACAGCGGAGACGGCTCAAATCCTGTTGCAACACGTCATCAAACTGCACAGGGTGCCGAAGTGCATGGTCTCGGACCGCGACCCGCGCTTCACCTCCCGGTTTTGGGAGGAACTCTTCAAGAATCTGGGCACCCGTGTGGCTCTTTCATCGGCCTACCATCCCCAAAATGATGGCGAAACGGAGCGCACCAATCAGACCATGGAGCAGCTACTCCGGGGGATCTTGGAGGCGTATGGCGAGGGATGGAAATACAAGCTCCCGCTGGCTGATTTTGCCTACAACTCAGCTGTGCACACGTCTACGGGGCGGTCTCCCTTCGAGGTGGTGTATGGGATGCAGCCTGCATGTCCCTCAGACATGGCAACGGGATCGGACCTACCTGCTATGCAGCAGTTTACAAGTGACTTCACGGAGGTGTGGAGCGGCGTACGAGACGCGCTTCACAAGGCAAAGCAGCAGATGAAGCGACAAGCGGACAAGAACCGGACAGCCGAGGAGTTCTTGGTGGGACAAAAGGTGCTGCTGAGCTCGCGGAACCTGCAGTTGGCGGGGGTGGGCAGCGACAAGCTCAAGTCTCGGTGGGTGGGTCCTTTTCTGGTCAAGGAGAAGCGGTCCGTGGTGAGCTACGAGTTGGAACTGCCGGACCACTACGGGATCCATCCCATGTTGCACGCTTCTCTTCTGAACGCATACATGGAGCCGTATGCACAGTTTGCGGTGCGAGGACAGGCTCCTCCTCCACCGGTCTTGGTGGAGGGTGAACAGGAGTATGTGGTGGAGAAGATTCTCGGCCATCGTCAGTGGGGTAACGGGTGGCAGTACCTGGTGAAATGGCTCGGCTATGGGCCTGAGCACAACTGCTGGACCCCCGAAGCCGAGTTCCACAGGGGCGGTGGTGTCAACACGGTCCTCCGAGCGTATCAAGAGCGCACCGAGACGGTGCACCCTCGGAGGGGAGGGTGATGTTATGGGAGCCGCCGGTCGAGGCGGTGCTTAAGTCATCATTCTGATGTCAGATGCATGTTTTGATATTCTCATTGTATTCTACGTGAAAAACCGTGCAGAAGTGACCCAAAAACCGGGTCATTTAGTGTAGCGACAAGAAAGATACGGCCGTGCAAAGGTGGGAGGCGCATCACCAGAACACAGGATACGTACCGCTTTGACCCCGAGCATGGCGGAGCGACTTTCTTGCCCACTACAGCCAAAGTATCCCTGGATGGACGCTTTGCCAATGAGGCAAGGTTCATTGGAGTCCATGGGCACTTCGGGATGGCGGCTCGAGCTGCATTCACAAGCAAGGGCGCTTCGGACGGCCGTGATCCCCGCTTGCGGTGCTGCCAGCGGCCGTCACGCGTGGAGCACTCAAATGGCCATAACATAGCCGTTTCTTCACGGATTGAGGCGTTCTTTGGTGCTTTGGAAATCTCGCAAAACTTTCTACATGATGCATGTGTTATTAGCATGAGTGCGTCTCAATAAAGGGCTTCGGGGCGCTGAGTAGCTTTCGGCTGGCTCATAGGGGCTGGAACATAAGGAAGCTTAGGGGTTGTTCTAGGCATGCCAATCTCACCCAGAGACTTTGTACATTGCCTTGTACTGATCTATTAATTTTAGGGATTATTTCCTTGCCCAAATCTCCTTGTTCCCCAAGCATCGCCCTGCACACGTCCATTCGATCGTACAAGTCTTCTGCAGCGCACCTTGGTGCAAACGCCGCCTGGAGAATCGCACGGTGAGAACCTCGGTCACTAGCAGTGATCTTGTTGCTAGGAGAGGGTCGTGTGATATCTCAAGGGTTGGCCCAAACACTAAGGGGTCGAGGGTTGGGAGGTTTATCCCAAGGGCTCGGCGTGTGACCGTCACGTCCGGCGCCCCTCGGTTCACAGTACATCCAACAAGGGTTGTACACAATTTGTCACAGCCTGCACCCACGGCAAGCGGAGGCAATTAGCCTGAAAACAGTGACAAGGAGCAGCAAGCACGTACAACCAAAGGCAGGCATTAGAGGATCATGGCAGATGGCGCAAGAGCAACAATGGGAGAACATTCCAAAACTCCGAGAAGATGGATGCAACATATATGAATGGTCGCAGCAGGTCCTCGCCATCACCAACGTCATGAATATCAACAGTTTCAAAATTGCTGACTTGCTCACAGGTCACTATGAGAATCTTCGACTTTTCGGGGACCGACCACCCCATCACCCACCCCAATACCAAACCAATATTACCGTTCAGGGCTAGCTCAAAGACTGTCTTCACAACTCCTACAGAGACATGCTCTATCACTTTGAGAATGCACCAGAGATGTGGTACAGCATCCTCAACGAGGCTTGGTGCTGTTACTGCAACACTCTGTCATGTCGGGATAACGCACGTTTTCCAAGTCTCTGTAACCGCGAGGAGATCCTGTACTATGATAATAGCGCGAACGTCTCCAATCCAGACCCAAACGGAGATATCTGGCACATGGACGTGCTCAGAGAACTTTATCCAGAGGTCCTCTATGCCTTTGGCATCATGGACATCCCGGCCTTGGCCTCCAGGAGACAGGCATCTGAGCGAGCTGCAATTGGATTCAATAGAGGAGTGAGAGTTAGAATGAAGGAGGTGATAAGCCCTGACCTCCATTTCCTTGTCGATAAGCACCCACGCAAGCTCCGGCGTATGTGGGAGAACCGGTGCAAGCATTGTTCAACTTAGCTCAATGATGCGCATTGACAGCGGGAAGCTGAATATCGCCAAAAATGAGTGTGTACCACTGTGTACGTTGTAATGATCAAATCCTCCTATGGTGCATCCTATCCAGTACATTTTATATATACTCATGTTGTTCAAGGTTTGTGTCCAGTTAAGTTTCTTCAGTAATTGAAGCTTGGATTTTGTGCTGTATACATTCAAAAGCGCAAAAAGATTATCTTTCATGCAAGGCTGGACTTTTTAATGGTGCCTTAGTGTTTTTAAATGACCCCAGGGAAATGAAGATTTTTACGAGAAAACTTCTGGTTCTAATGTGTCCCCCGAACATGCAATACTAAACATTGACATGGTGCACGTATAAACCACCACATGCTGAGGGGCAAGGTAATGTACAACGCGTACTTCAAGGATTGCACACTGAAATTCACTCCACATTCTAGACAGCGGACGGATTGATGACCATGGATGAGTACAGAACGGTGTAGGGCTTTACACGTGAAGACATTGTAGCGTTTCACCCGTCCGTGACATTGTATGACTATGGGACTCTTTGAACGTCGTAGACCAGCGGGCGGTTTCCATCAACAAACCACTGGATGACATTGCAAAATACGGTCGACATTTTTTTCATGTTCCCGGACTCTAGTATGGAAACATGCACGCTAGACGTGCATTCAACATACTTTGCATGAGGACGTCAGGAAAATCAGAGGTCGTCATATGACTACATGGTACGACGAAGATCGGCAGATACTTACAGTGATTTCCTCTCACATTGAGAATGTTGTACGCCTCTCTTGTCCATCCAGGCCGCAAATGCATTCATCATAGGACTTTACCGTGCATGTCATGTGGGTTTGGCTGTATTGTAGTGACGTTTTCCTCGCACCAATTGTTAAGTCAAGTCTCGATTAAAACATTCATGTTGGGAACGTTGTCCGTTCCTTACGTCCATGAGAAGACGTTCTGGGATAAAGGCGACGCATCTTCTAGGATGTTAGAGGACCGCAACACACCCCACCACGATGTACCATTGTGAACATGAAGACGACGTGTCACATGAGCAGGTTGCAATATTCAGAGGATGTGAGGTCATCTACATTACACTCAGGTTTGTTCGCAAACCCTAGGTTATGTGAAGTATCAATTGTAGTATTTCTTATATAGACGTAGGTGGATTTTGTTGTCTTTGCATCAATATTCTGGCATGAAGGCGGCTCATTACCTAGGACGTTAGAGGATTCCACCACGCCCCACTACGATGTACCCAAATAGACGTAAAGACGTGTCACGTAAGAGGATGTGATATCCAAAATGTGCATTTAGCTACATTGCACTCACGCTTTCCTTGCAAAACCCTTCATTACATCAATTCTCGATTGAAACATTCGTGTTTGGATCGTTGTCTGATCCCAGCATCCATGAGAAGACGTTTTGAGATGAAGGTGACACAACTTCTAGGACAGTAGAGGACCACTGCACGCCCCACGACAATGCACCATTGTGAGTGATAAGACGACGTGTCATGTGAGAGGTTGCATTTTCCGTAAATTCATGTGAGGTCAGCTTTATTACAAGATCTACGTCAAGAGCGATGTGGGACTTTGTACATATAATTGTCAATGCTATGGATTTTTGGTCGAAGTACATCCACGTGGCTCTTGATGGCGTCCATAGTGACACGACGTGACGGACACAGTGATACAAGGTTCCGATAGGTTTTGTACGGACAAGACAGCTTTGTCATGAATGTGCACGTAGTTACATCAAGAACAATGTAGGAGTGCACAGTTCACATCATAAACCATGTATGAGCTTAACGTTCATTCCATGAACTAATAGGAACACGAGGTCCAACTAATGAACGTTAGAGGAGTATAAAGTCTTCGTCAACAATGTTGCAGGAGTCCTTCACATGCATATCAATGTTACTTCAGTTATGGAGAAGAAGAATTCTAATGGATTGAATTGAAATTCCAAATCTTCTAAGACCATATGCAAAATGTTATCAATGCATGATATCCAATCATGTCTCAGTTGAGGACGACAATGAATACCTGTAGTAGTCTACCTTCCACCCCGTCTAAGAGGTCTTCACCTCCAGGGCCTGTCCTACTTCTCTAAGGCCCTTCTCTGACCCGGGGTCAGAGCTGGAAGGCTCCTCTGCGATGATTTACTCTGGCCTTCCTTTGCAGGTTCCGCAATCTTCTTCTTCTTCCTCCCTGTGAAACAGTTGGAAAAATTCTTCAGGATGTCATTTCAAAGAGCAAAAACAGTCACTTACGGAGTGATCCAGAATTACATTTCCTTACCATATGTCACTTTGGGTTGGTTTCCTTGACCATCATTGTCATCGTCCATCCTTCTTGCCGCAGCCTCCTTTTTGAATGCCACAAAAGCTTCTTCAACGGAGTCAGTTAACACCTACAAAGACGGTCTTGTTACATTTTGGAATATTTAGAAGGCCATTACAATCTGTTGTGTGCATACCTTGGTTTTTTTCTTCAACATCTCAACTGTCTTGATCCATGCTTCTAACTCCACATCATCTGCACGTGCGTTCACACGACATGTCAGTGTTCCCCCATATGTCCACGCCCAACTCACGGTGAAACACAAAATACTACAACTTCCGTCTCGTTGCAAGCTTCTGTCCCTTTTCAACAAGGCTCTTCATGTTCCTGATCATTTCCTTACCATGGTTGTACCAATTGTCAAACTCTTGCTCAAATTGCTCTGTGTACATTTGTAGATCTTGAGCCATTGACAGGACAATAGCAGCAGGTTCTGGCACGTGGTTCCCTCCTCCCTCCAAGTTTGTCGCTGAATATTTACCCAGCAGAATGCCAGCTGCACCCTTTTGAGCTCCCTCCGCAAGAGTCGTATGTAAAGCACCAGCCGTCTCAGGATCTCCTTCCGTGCCGACCACTGTCTGACCTTGTCCACAGTCGAAATTGGCCAATGTGTAGTCGGAGAACACGTTGAAAGGTGATGGTGCCAGATCAAATTGACTCACAAGTTGATTGAAAACCGGCCAGAAAAAATGTTTGCCAGATCTTGCTCCATTCATTCGATACACTGTTTGTGAAAATCAACATGGTGCAACTCACAGAGTTTGTCTCAGAAAAGATGGGACCTTCCAAAGAGCCTCCAGTGCCAACGTTCAGACCGCCATGACGAGTGGCCTGAAAAAATGTAAAATAGAACGTTGAAGTAAAATGGAAAGAAGATAGAAGAAAAACACAGGAATGAACAAGGATGAGGTCATGCATTGCTCACCTCTCTTGGATGTTCTTTAGAAGGTGCTCCACTTGTGGAAACCCTCAAACACGCCAGTCCCCTGACAACTCCACCCATAGTAGATGGTGAAACGGCAGGGCCGGTGACGGCTGAGGCTCTTCCGGCACGGATGTCAGCAGCAGGGACAGACACAGCAGGGGTATAGCAAGGGCAATCGCATGGGCTTCAGCAGGGGGTTCAGTACCCAGTTTGGGTTCAGCAGGGGGTTCAGCAGGGGCTTTGGCAGGGGCTTCAGCAGGGGCTTCAGCATGGGCTTCAGCAAGGGCTTCATCAGGGGCTTTAGCAGGGGCTTCAGTAGGGGCTTCAGCAGGGGCTTCAGAAGGGGGCAGAGTACCTGGTCCGGGAGCGGAGACAGCAGGGATTGCAGTAGGTGCAGCGCCATATCCAATGGGAATAGCAGGATTTGCAAGAGGTGCGGGTGCAGGAGGTGCTGCGGGTGCGGGTGCAGGAGGTGTAGCGGGAGCAGGTGCATGAGGTACTACGGGTGCGGGTGCAGGAGGTGCTACGGGTGAGGGTGCAGGAGGTGCTGCGGGTGCGGGTGCGGGTGCAGGAGGTGCAGCGGGTACAGGTGCAGGAGGTGCTACACCATGAGGTGGAGGTCCAGGAGGTGGTGCAATATCTGCTTCCTGTAAAATGAAACGTTTTCATGGTTTAGGGTTTCTACTCGTGTATTTAATCTGTTCACATCCGACGGTTTCGATTCATTCTTACCTCTTATTCTAAGTCCTCCTTAATATTGTCTCCATTCCCCAATTTCTTCTGTAGAAAACGTCTGCATTCAACTCCATTAATTTCTTTGTAATCGAAAGAAAAGCACGGACAAGAACTCAGGCTCTCTACTTACCGGCTTTTCCCACCTCCTGCACTCAGAGACGAGCTGACCAGCACGGTAAGACTTGTACAGAGGAAAAGGTGTCTTAACTTCTTTTTTAAAATGGAACGCAGTACTGTCGAGGATCACATAGTGCAGGTTGGAGTTCCCTGTGGGGATTCAACATCACCCACGGTTCCTGGAAGAACGTTTCAAGGCTGAGAGTCAGCGCAATGGGAAAAGCACGGCTGGAACGAGATGCTTTTAGAATCTTCTAGGCGTGGTGACACTGTTAAAGGAACCACCAAGTTGTAGGACTGCGTTCTGTCAACGGCTGTATCCTCCTGACACACCACGAAGTCGGTTTGGCATGAAACAATTCGACCACCGCAGCGGTGCTCTTCCACCGGGCGTGGCCGATGTCGAAGTGGAAAGCGTCCCATTGAGACTTCCAGATTCCAGAAAACACTCTTTTTTTCTCGACATCTATACGGTCAACACACAAGACAGACGGAGTATTGAACCCCCTTCCTAGCTCACAAGTACCCTGAACATACCCCATGCTTACCGGCAACCAAATCACCAATACTGTTGTCGAAGAAAGGTGGTACGAATTCTGGCTCTCGCAGCTGGCGTCGCCTGCGGCTTGAAGTTACTACTGTTCCTTGTTTGGGACGGCTGCCTGTGCAGGGTGAGCAATGGTTTGAAACAATATGGTTGCAAGAAGGCGGAATCCAGTCGGGATCTTGGCCTTTTTCACGGATTCTTGGCAGGCTGTCCAACATTGCTAGAGGTGGCCGGTGAGGTGGCGGTGGTGGTGGCTGCTAAGGTGGCGGGTGAGGTGGCCACTCAGGATGTCGTTTGTAGCGCGGTGGAGAGTCATCGGGCAGGATGATAATAGGAACGGTTGGGGAAGCGTGTTACGTACGTGTGTTCCGCCGTCTTTGCGTATGGTCAACTGTGACTTTGGACAACTCTGAATCGTTCTCTGACTCTGACTCGTCGTCTAAGTCGTGCCTCAAGAAATGCGGCAGCCTATACGTGGTACCAACCTACGCCGTGCAAAAGCACACAATGACGTTGAGACTCTCTTTGAGGCGTTGTAGAACACCACTTACCAGACAAAGAGGCCATCATGCTCCAAGTACTGTCACACTCCAAGACGTTGACGAAATGGAGAGGAACACTGTGGGACAAAAATGGTGGCAGGCTACACGTTATACGCCTACGTCCGCGTCAATGTAGCGGACCAAGTGCTCTGAGTCCTATGACGAACTCAAGAGCGGCTCCATATGAACGGCCCAGTTTTGTGACGTTTCCCAACTACGTCAAGGACCTGTTGTCGTTGTGTGCATGACACATGCACATGAAAGTTGCAAGTGTCGAGTTCAGGAGCTGTAATAAAACTATGGCTGAAACCATTAGCCTGTATTCTGTAATTTCATACCGTGGTTTGGTTCTAAAACCCATTTTCTATCCATGCTTTCGAAGGGAATACAACCGTCCGCGGTCGCTGACGAAGTGGCCACATAGGCGTCGGTGTGTGTGATGGGACGTCTTGTATCAACGTCACACGAGTTGACTTAGAATGCGACAATGATGTCATGTGAGGCACCGGTCGCACGGCATAGTCTTGTGACATTCTCGAACAATAGTAAGAACATTATGAGTAGATGCCGAATTTCATCGTCCACTTAAGTCGTGCTACGACATCAGAACGTTCTAACAGCTTCGTCAAATGAATGTCCCATACACGTGGGAGTCGCATGTGACGAGTTCCGGAGATGAGAGAAAACTGATGTCAAACCTCATGCATGTCTTTGTTATTTGGGGGGTTCATCCATGCTTACATCCGTGGTCGCTATCAAAGTGGCCACGTGTCCCTGATGGGAGGTCTCGTGTCAACGTCAAATGAGGCGACGTACAGTTTGATGACGATCTGACAGGTGGCTGTGGATGCACGTCATAGTGTTATGACGTTCTCATTCAATGTCAAAATCGTTATCCGTATGTGCCACCATCCGTCATTTAGAACATTCTGAGGTTATACTTTGACCTCTGAATGTTCTGAAGTTGTATTCAAACGCATGTCACATGCACAAGCCTCAATGCAGTTGTCGATTTTGGAAGTGAAACCATGGAATATACTAGGATTTATGATGGAATTTCATCCTTGTGTTTGGATCGCAAACCACTCGTTGTCCGTGGTCTGGAGGAAGCATCTATGCTGAAACTGCAAAGCGATGACGATACGTAGAACCTGGATTTTGTGCCCACGATGAAGCGTTGGGGATGGTTGCACAGCAAGTGAGCATGGAAGCGAGCGAGCGAAATTGCATGTGGCCGGGCCTTCATTCCATGTACAGCTCGGCGGAGCAGAGAAGGGCTTTGTTCCGAGGCCGCCACCTGGCCATTGCATCGCGACCTTTGTACGGTAACCTTGCATGTCGAGGTTCATGCACCAAGAAAACATGCGACAGACGCGTTCAAGCCCATCAAACCAGCCCCGCTGGTTTGGAAGCGAGGCAGTAAACACATTGCGGTGAACGCGAGGATTTGCGGTCATGCAACGGTCCTTTGCACAGGCTGCATGATAGCAGTGGACGAAGACGAGAGTGCCATTCAGAGACTGCCACCTTGAGTTTTGCCTTACGACATTTGAACGGCGGAATGCACATGCCCATCCTTCCCTCTTTTCCGTATGCGCTTAAAAAAAATGCGGCAAACGCATTGCGGTGGCGATATATCTACCACACTCCGCGGCTGCATCATCGCACTCCGCGGCTCCAGCCGGACACCATCGTAGGGGGCTGTCGACGTCTACGTGAAAGGTCGTCGCACTCCGCTGCTCCAGCTGCATGCTGTAGACTCATGCAGTCCTCAACACCTTCTTAAATTTTTTTTGAAAGACGTTGTGGCACTCAACAGTATGAAGGCCTCGTGGACATGAGTACAGCAGACGCTATAGGACTGTATATGTAAGGACAACGTAGTGCTTCACTCGTTCTTCATTATTCGTGGGAACATGGTCGACCTCTTATGTTGTGACGGCCTTGTCTCATGACGTTCTACTACGTTGACAACTGTGGAAAGAAACGGTAACCTGTAGCAAATGACTACAGACGTACGTTGTACTGCTATGATGTTGGACTCCGTACGCTGGTCACAATCAGACACTGTAGGTCTATGACGAGTCTGTCCAATGCGTGCCTAAAAATGCGTTTCAGTTGAAAGTGCGATATCCGTTTTCGTGATCCACGTTGAGCTGTATGACTTTGTTGTTTTTGCCGCAAACCTTTCATTATGTGAAGCTCTTGATTCATAGATTATGTAAACTTAGGATGGTTCCAATGTCTTCGAGTAGACGAGGGATGAACACAACACGTCTTCCAGAAGTTACTCCATAGGCTGGAGTGGGTGTTCCCACAACGTCATCGTTATGCAGGACACCATGGCCATACGGCTGGAGTAGCACGTTGTTTTGCAGGACTTTGGAAGTCGTCTTCGTCTTCGTCAATCGATGGAGAGAGTTGAACGGTGTTCCATTGCTGTATTGCAGTTTGCTCATAAAACTGTACTGTTTTGTACTGATAAGGTAGAAACATGTTCTTGTGGGATGGAGTGCCCCGACATCTCTGTTTTCACATCCATCGCCAGTAGTTTGCGGTACACATTCTAACCTTCACTTGAACTGGTTTCGGCACATGGGATGTGTCACACAGCGGTTGATTCAGGGTCAATTTTGTGAGTACATTTTGTGTGTTTCGACAAAAGAGGTTTGTGAATCTACACTATGTGACTGCGGAAGCCCACGTCGTTTAATTTTTAGCTTTTTTTCAGAGTTTGTAACTAGAGTCCAAGGTCCACTGACTGTATCGCATGCAATGGATTGTGTTGTGGCCCGTTGCTGATTTTACGATCCACTTACGATTGCGATCTTGGAACCTGATGGCAACAGCTCATGTACAACTTTCTTTGAGCCAAGCATCTTGCTGTTAACTCGGCGGTTAGCAAGGTCCCCTACTAATTTCCTGTCTCTTGTTTCCATTGCACCATTGGATTGAATAGAAACAATGTCAGGAATTTCAAAACAAATTATAACTTGGAAATCACTTCCAAGAAAAGAATCTGAGGGCAGCTCGCCTTCGGAAGTCCAAAAGTTCATGAAGATCA
>SZWC01033081.1:1758-20130 GCA_023375785.1 Penium margaritaceum | reverse complement strand
AAGTGCGTGTAAGTGCGTGTACGTATGTGTTCGTGCGTGTACGTGCGTGTGTATGTGTGTAAGTGCGTGTAAGTGCGTGTAAGTGCGTGTAAGTGTGTGTACGTGCGTGTAAGTGCGTGTAAGTGTGTGTAAGTGTGTGTAAATGGGTGTAAGTGGGTGTAAGTACGTGTAAGTGCTTGTAAGTGCGTGTAAATGCGTGTAAGTGTGTGTAAGTGCGTATAAGTGCGTGTAAGTTTGTGTAAGTGCGTGTAAGTGCGTGTAAGTGCGTGCAAGTGCGTGCAAGTGTGTGCAAGTGCGTGCAAGTGCGTGTAAGTGCGTGCAAGTGCGTGTAAGTACGTGTAAGTGCATATAAGTGCGTGTAAGTTCGTGTAAGTGTGTGTACGTGCGTGTAAGTACGTATAAGTGCGTGTAAGTGCGTGTAAGTGCGTGTAAGTGCGTGCAAGTGCGTGTAAGTGCGTGGAAGTGCATGGAAGTGCATGAAAGTGAGTGTAAGTGCGTGGAAGTGGGTGTAAGTGGGTGTAAGTGCGTGTAAGTACGTGTAAGTGCGTGTAAGTGCGTGTAAGTGCTAAAAAGTGCGTGTAAGTGCGTGTAAGTGCGTATAAGTGCGTGTAAGTACGTGTAAGCGCGTGTAAGTGCGTGTAAGTTTGTGTAAGTGCGTGTAAGTGGGTGTAAGTACGTGTAAGTGTGTGTAAGTGCGTGTAAGTGCGTGTAAGTGTGTGTAAGTGCGTGTAAGTACGTGTAAGTGCGTATAAGTGCGTGTAAGTACGTGTAAGTGCGTACAAGTGTGTATAAGTGCGTGTAAGTGCGTGTAAGTGCGTGTAGGTACGTGTAAGTGCGTGTAAGTGCGTGTAAGTGCGTGTAAGTGCGTGTAAGTATGTGTAAGTGCGTGTAAATACGTGTAAGTGCGTATACGTGCGTGTAAGTGGGTCTAAGTGGGTATAAGTGGATGTAAGTGCGTGTAGGTACGTCTAAGTGCGTGTAAATACGTGTAAGTGCGTATACGTGCGTGTAAGTGGGTCTAAGTGGGTATAAGTGGATGTAAGTGCGTGTAGGTACGTCTAAGTGCGTGTAAATACGTGTAAGTGCGTATACGTGCGTGTAAGTGGGTCTAAGTGGGTATAAGTGGATGTAAGTGCGTGTAGGTACGTCTAAGTGCGTGTAAATACGTGTAAGTGCGTATACGTGCGTGTAAGTGGGTCTAAGTGGGTATAAGTGGATGTAAGTGCGTGTAGGTACGTCTAAGTGCGTGTAAATACGTGTAAGTGCGTATACGTGCGTGTAAGTGGGTCTAAGTGGGTATAAGTGGATGTAAGTGCGTGTAGGTACGTCTAAGTGCGTGTAAATACGTGTAAGTGCGTATACGTGCGTGTAAGTGGGTCTAAGTGGGTATAAGTGGATGTAAGTGCGTGTAGGTACGTCTAAGTGCGTGTAAATACGTGTAAGTGCGTATACGTGCGTGTAAGTGGGTCTAAGTGGGTATAAGTGGATGTAAGTGCGTGTAGGTACGTCTAAGTGCGTGTAAATACGTGTAAGTGCGTATACGTGCGTGTAAGTGGGTCTAAGTGGGTATAAGTGGATGTAAGTGCGTGTAGGTACGTCTAAGTGCGTGTAAATACGTGTAAGTGCGTATACGTGCGTGTAAGTGGGTCTAAGTGGGTATAAGTGGATGTAAGTGCGTGTAGGTACGTCTAAGTGCGTGTAAATACGTGTAAGTGCGTATACGTGCGTGTAAGTGGGTCTAAGTGGGTATAAGTGGATGTAAGTGCGTGTAGGTACGTCTAAGTGCGTGTAAATACGTGTAAGTGCGTATACGTGCGTGTAAGTGGGTCTAAGTGGGTATAAGTGGATGTAAGTGCGTGTAGGTACGTCTAAGTGCGTGTAAATACGTGTAAGTGCGTATACGTGCGTGTAAGTGGGTCTAAGTGGGTATAAGTGGATGTAAGTGCGTGTAGGTACGTCTAAGTGCGTGTAAATACGTGTAAGTGCGTATACGTGCGTGTAAGTGGGTCTAAGTGGGTATAAGTGGATGTAAGTGCGTGTAGGTACGTCTAAGTGCGTGTAAATACGTGTAAGTGCGTATACGTGCGTGTAAGTGGGTCTAAGTGGGTATAAGTGGATGTAAGTGCGTGTAGGTACGTCTAAGTGCGTGTAAATACGTGTAAGTGCGTATACGTGCGTGTAAGTGGGTCTAAGTGGGTATAAGTGGATGTAAGTGCGTGTAGGTACGTCTAAGTGCGTGTAAATACGTGTAAGTGCGTATACGTGCGTGTAAGTGGGTCTAAGTGGGTATAAGTGGATGTAAGTGCGTGTAGGTACGTCTAAGTGCGTGTAAATACGTGTAAGTGCGTATACGTGCGTGTAAGTGGGTCTAAGTGGGTATAAGTGGATGTAAGTGCGTGTAGGTACGTCTAAGTGCGTGTAAATACGTGTAAGTGCGTATACGTGCGTGTAAGTGGGTCTAAGTGGGTATAAGTGGATGTAAGTGCGTGTAGGTACGTCTAAGTGCGTGTAAATACGTGTAAGTGCGTATACGTGCGTGTAAGTGGGTCTAAGTGGGTATAAGTGGATGTAAGTGCGTGTAGGTACGTCTAAGTGCGTGTAAATACGTGTAAGTGCGTATACGTGCGTGTAAGTGGGTCTAAGTGGGTATAAGTGGATGTAAGTGCGTGTAGGTACGTCTAAGTGCGTGTAAATACGTGTAAGTGCGTATACGTGCGTGTAAGTGGGTCTAAGTGGGTATAAGTGGATGTAAGTGCGTGTAGGTACGTCTAAGTGCGTGTAAATACGTGTAAGTGCGTATACGTGCGTGTAAGTGGGTCTAAGTGGGTATAAGTGGATGTAAGTGCGTGTAGGTACGTCTAAGTGCGTGTAAATACGTGTAAGTGCGTATACGTGCGTGTAAGTGGGTCTAAGTGGGTATAAGTGGATGTAAGTGCGTGTAGGTACGTCTAAGTGCGTGTAAATACGTGTAAGTGCGTATACGTGCGTGTAAGTGGGTCTAAGTGGGTATAAGTGGATGTAAGTGCGTGTAGGTACGTCTAAGTGCGTGTAAATACGTGTAAGTGCGTATACGTGCGTGTAAGTGGGTCTAAGTGGGTATAAGTGGATGTAAGTGCGTGTAGGTACGTCTAAGTGCGTGTAAATACGTGTAAGTGCGTATACGTGCGTGTAAGTGGGTCTAAGTGGGTATAAGTGGATGTAAGTGCGTGTAGGTACGTCTAAGTGCGTGTAAATACGTGTAAGTGCGTATACGTGCGTGTAAGTGGGTCTAAGTGGGTATAAGTGGATGTAAGTGCGTGTAGGTACGTCTAAGTGCGTGTAAATACGTGTAAGTGCGTATACGTGCGTGTAAGTGGGTCTAAGTGGGTATAAGTGGATGTAAGTGCGTGTAGGTACGTCTAAGTGCGTGTAAATACGTGTAAGTGCGTATACGTGCGTGTAAGTGGGTCTAAGTGGGTATAAGTGGATGTAAGTGCGTGTAGGTACGTCTAAGTGCGTGTAAATACGTGTAAGTGCGTATACGTGCGTGTAAGTGGGTCTAAGTGGGTATAAGTGGATGTAAGTGCGTGTAGGTACGTCTAAGTGCGTGTAAATACGTGTAAGTGCGTATACGTGCGTGTAAGTGGGTCTAAGTGGGTATAAGTGGATGTAAGTGCGTGTAGGTACGTCTAAGTGCGTGTAAATACGTGTAAGTGCGTATACGTGCGTGTAAGTGGGTCTAAGTGGGTATAAGTGGATGTAAGTGCGTGTAGGTACGTCTAAGTGCGTGTAAATACGTGTAAGTGCGTATACGTGCGTGTAAGTGGGTCTAAGTGGGTATAAGTGGATGTAAGTGCGTGTAGGTACGTCTAAGTGCGTGTAAATACGTGTAAGTGCGTATACGTGCGTGTAAGTGGGTCTAAGTGGGTATAAGTGGATGTAAGTGCGTGTAGGTACGTCTAAGTGCGTGTAAATACGTGTAAGTGCGTATACGTGCGTGTAAGTGGGTCTAAGTGGGTATAAGTGGATGTAAGTGCGTGTAGGTACGTCTAAGTGCGTGTAAATACGTGTAAGTGCGTATACGTGCGTGTAAGTGGGTCTAAGTGGGTATAAGTGGATGTAAGTGCGTGTAGGTACGTCTAAGTGCGTGTAAATACGTGTAAGTGCGTATACGTGCGTGTAAGTGGGTCTAAGTGGGTATAAGTGGATGTAAGTGCGTGTAGGTACGTCTAAGTGCGTGTAAATACGTGTAAGTGCGTATACGTGCGTGTAAGTGTGCGTAAGTACGTGTAAGCGCGTGTAAGTGCGTGTAAGTGCGTGTAAGTACGTGTAAGTGTGTGTAAGTGCGTGTAAGTGCGTGTAAGTGCGTGTAAGTATGTGTAAGTGTGTGGAAGTGTGTGGAAGTGGGTGTAAGTGCGTGGAAGTGGGTGTAAGTGGGTGTAAGTACGTGTAAGTATGTGTAAGTGCGTGTAAGTGTGTGCAAGTACGTGTAAGTGTGTGTAAGTGCGTGTAAGTGCGTGTTAGTGCGTGTAAGTTCATGTAAGTACGTGTAAATGTGTGTAAGTGCGTGTAAGTGCGTGTAAGTGCGTGTAAGTGCGTGTAAGTGCGTGTATGTGCGTGTAAGTGTGTGTAAGTGCGTATAAGTACGTGTAAGTGCGTGTAAGTGCGTGTAAGTGCGTGTAATATCGCATTCATGAACGGAGAGAATGATACAAGGAACTAGCGTGGACCAGACTCTGGTTCCAGGCAGGTTTGTACAAACAAAGAGAGTGCAACCAAATGCCTGCAGAACAGCACACAATCCTATACAAATGAACTACTCGCGGCCCACAAATGCGAGGTCGGCCTCCGCAAGACCCTCCTCCCGCCGCCGTAGAGCTCGCTGAGCTCGGTCAACATCCTCCTCCAGAGCAGCGTCTGCTGCCCACTCTGCTGCACGCCGCCAAAACTGCTGGGCCTGGGCCTGCTGTAGGGTGACCGCCAGCCGCTGACTGAGCAGGCCACGGAGAGGCCGCGCCGTGCCCTCGGAACCGCCATGCCTGGCGAGGCGCCTCTCCGAAGCCGTCATCGCTCTGCGCAGAACCTCGCCCAAGCTGCGGGAGCAGGCGCCCTGGGTCTCCATAGCGGGGAAGATGAAGTCGATCTGGTCCCGGACCGCTTGTCTGCGCCACTGGGCGTACTTCGCCTCCTTCACTTGAATCGCCTCCTGAAGAGCCACCACCGGCCGCACGCGAGACGCCTGTCCCAGGGAAGGGCGCTGGGGATCGGCGATGACCACGTCGAGCGCCAACAGGTACCCCGTGGCCGCGTCAAGGCAGGTGATGTCCGGGCGACCCCCAGGGATGATCTCCTCCGGCTCCTCCCGTACGCCGCCCATGCCGCTCTCACGCATAATCGCCGCCAGCTCACAAACCACCGCATCGTGGACTACCTTGAGCCCGCCACCCCACGGGCACCGCAGGACGTGCTGCAGTGCACAAGGGTGGAAACGCACCGCCGCCGGACAGGAGCAAGTAGGTGTGTGGCGGAGGTGCGCGATGGGCAACCCAAGGCGGAAGCAGTAGGAAATGCGCCACTCCTCCGATGCCATGTAGAGGCGGTCTCCTACGGAACGAGGATGCGCCAACAGCCAGTCTCCATTGTGCTCTCCCTGCTTCGACGCCAATTGCTGGAGCTGCAGGGACGCCTCCTGAGGCCCGAGATCCGTCTGGACCGCTGCCTGGAGCTCGTCCAGGCGCCAATCATGGAGCCTGGAGCTGAGGTCCTGGAAAAGGCGGTGGGGGCTGCCCAGCTCGCACTCTGCAAGGCCAGGCACCTCCGCGCGGAGGGACTTTGGGTAGCGCTGAAGCACCTCCTCCCTGAGGTCAGCAAAGGCCCGCAAACCCCAGGGTCCCATGCGGGGGGGGACTCCGCTGCCGCTGTTGCTGCTGAGACGGCTGCTGCGACGGCTGCTGCTGCGACGGCTGCTGCTGCTGCTGTGGCGGCTGCTGCTGCTACTCCCCGAACTGTGGTGGCTGCTGCTGCGAACCCCAAGGACCCCTGCGGGGGGGACACCGCTGCTGCTGCTGCTGCGGAGACGGCTGCTACGACGGCTGCTGCCGCGACGGCTGCGGCTGCTGCTCTCCAGACTGTGGCGGTGGCTGCTGCGGGCGCTGGGGGAGGCCAGGCAGACAGAGAAGACGCACAACAGCACACCAGGACTGCAAACCGCTGCACAGGAAGGATAACGGGCCTAAGTATGCCACCGGCGTGAGCCCGAGCCCCCCCAGGCGGACTGGGAGACGCGCCTGACGCTCCGCGTGGAGAACCGCCCGGCCCTCCCAGTACGTCTGGACCCCGTCCAGATGGAGCAGCCGGCGGAGGCAGAGGTCGACACGGTCGTCGAAGGACTCGAGGCACGGGACCCACCAGTCAGAGGGAGGGGTGAGGCGAGTAAGATGCTGGAGACGCTACGTGACGCACTCCCGGAGGATGCTGAAGGCGGCCTGCGCATCAGGTAGGTCGACAAGCGTGTGCAGCGTGGCCTCCACCTGCTGCACCGCCGCATCCAGTCTGGCCCTGCAGAACTCCGCTGTGCCAATGGGCGCGCCAAGAACTCCCATGCCGTCCACCACCCGCCAAACCGAGGACAAGGCAGGTGGCACCTCATCGCCAGCTGGAAGAAAGAGCTCGCACTTCTGGGGCTGGACCTCCAACCCGACCGCCGCCAGGCCCCGGCGGAGGGCAACAAACCCCGTCTCCAGTAGGGACGTCGGATCCAGCAGATACGTGTCATCCAGGTACGCGAAGACCCGGCCAACACCCCCCATCACGTCCTGGGCCGCCTGCACGGCAGACTGCTACGCCAGCGCGTACAAAAAGGGGCCAAGCGGGTCGCCCTGACGGACGCCCCTATCTGAGCGCACAACACATGGCTGCGTCCCGCCTTGATAGTAGAGGTCTGACGGCTCGGCATACACCAGGGCCAATGCTGGGACGAGACGCTCGAACCCCCGCTGCCGGACTGCCTCGAACAGCGCCGCACGGTCCATGGAGTTGGAGGCATTACGGACGTCGATGCTGCGAGTACCCCAGTCCGGGCAGAGACTCTGCTGCTCAGAGACGGTGTGGACAATAGTGTCCATGCCTGTCGGCGTCCCCACACCCTGCTGCAACGGAGCCAGCGCCTGCTGCATCTCCTGACGCCCCGTCGTTACGATCCAGCACGCAACTAGGCGCCAAATGGCCTCGCCGACCGCAATCGGATGCACTCCTCCGTCCGGCTTGGCGAAGGCGATGAGCTTGCTGGCCGCCAAGAAGCGCCGGGCTGTCGGGTGAAGCTGGCCACGGCAGATGGACGCCAGCAGACGAGCGAGGAGGCGGGTGAGGTGCTCATCGCCAACCACTGCCTGGCGAAGGTGGTCAAGGGTAAGGCCAGAGGGCCCAGCGGCGGACCCATGACTGCAGTCCTAGAGGGCCCGTCGGACACCGTCCGCGTCCGGGAACGCAACCGGGGCACGGCGAGCAGACTCCGCTACCCACGCCGGGATCGGCTGCTGTGATGCTGGGTGCTTGGCCTAAAGCTGCGCCAGGACGGTAGGGCCCGGAGGAGCCTGAGAGGAGGACGAGTCGATGGCATCCACCGCGCGGGCTGTGTTGCCCCTGCGAAACTTGGTCACTGCTCGCTGAAGCCGCTGCTCTGCTACCTCCTCACGGTGGTGCCGCAACGAGCGCGGAGGGGGAGGGCGCCCGGCCGGACGCGTGTGCAGAACCGCCTCAGACCAGAGCGCTTGCCAGTCCCCCGTCTCAAAGTGCGACACCAGATAGCGGACCCAGTCCGCATCGGAACCCCGGCGATGCTGCGGCCGCACGCGAAGGATGAGGCTGGGAAGCGCCAAGAGGAGGAGCGGGCCTGCAGCATCCCGTGGGCAGACCGCACAGCGAGCGAGGGGGATGCGCATAGCTGCCCGGACCGCATCCACAGCTCCAGAAGGAATACGCAAGAATATGAAGGGCGGCAGAACAGCGACGCCGAAGAGCTGGTCCCAGTCCTGGCCCTCTGCCCAACGCCAAAGGCGCTCCCAACGGCTATCCTCCTCCTCTGCGGCTGCCCACGCAAGACCCTCCTCAAGGGCGAGCTGCTGCTGGTGGGGCTGACGCTGATGCAGTGCAGGGTCTACCTCCTGCAGCGGCCTGTGGACACCGTGCCACTGCGGCCCCGGACGGGACTGCTGCTGATGCTGATGCTGCGGCTGCTGCTGCTGCTGCGGCTGCTGCTGCTGCTGTGGGCCGGACGGGCGAGGCTGCTGCTGCCACTGTAGTGGGTCCTGCCGGAGCTGCTACGGCTGCTGGGGCTACCGCGGCGGTTGCCGCTACTACTGTTGGAGCTGCTGCTGTGGCCGAAGCTGACGCTGCGGGCGCATGCGCTGCTGTTGGCCATGCTGCGGCTGCTGCTACTCCTGCTGCTGCCGCTGCTGCCGCTGCTGCTCGGTCACAGGCGCCTGTGCCGCCGCACAGGGCAGCGGCAGAAGAGCCAGGGATCCCTGAGGCTGCACATGGGCCGGAGGCCCTGTCGCAGATGCCTCCTCCTGCAGAGACGGCGGCGACGATGGGGCAAGGCACGCAACTGCTCCCGTGGACGCGGACGAAGCGCGGGCCGCAGAGACTCGCTCGTGGCGCGCTGCAAGATAGCGGCGCCGCCGGGACGCCCGAGCCGCCTACTAGGACGCCCGCAGCTGACGCCGACGACGCCACTCCGCCTGCCACTCCTGTGGGGTGAAAACCTGCTCCGGGTCCGCCAATCCTCCAAGAGCCCGCCGCTCCACGGTCCAATCCGCACGCTCCCGCGCCTCCGCCGCTGCCTCCGCACTGACTCGGACAGGCCGCTGCACGGGCGCCAGAGCTTGGGTCTCCACATCGGGGCAGAGGCGCTGCTCCCCACGGATGGCCGCGTTGAAGCAGTAGCGCGGATGATGCAAACGCCAATGGGCGTGCAGTGCCCTACGGCTGCGACCGGCAAAGGCACAGCCAAACCAGGGGCACCTCCAAGGCGGTCCCCGAGTCCCTGGGCCACCCGGAGGAGTCAGGGGAGAGGGTGCACTGGCGTCCACGCCTGCTCCCTGGCGTAGGGCGGAAGTACCGCCCTGAAGCGAGGACCACGGCACCAAGGCCAGGGGCGCCAAGTCGGGCAGGGCCGGGGAAGTAGGACAAGCTGCTCCACTGCTGCAAGGAACTGCCGCCTGCCCGCCAGACGCTGGACGAGCAAAAGACGCGTCAACAGGTCCTGCGGAAGGCCGACGCCGTCGCCGGCAGGCCTGCTTGGGTCGAGCACGGCCCGGCCCGGTCGTAGGCACTGTCGGCTGGGCCCGAGGTGGACGGTCCGCGGACAAGCCCCAGGCATCCGGCTCCAGCACGAGCTCCACGTCCGGCTGCTCCTGCTCCGTCTGCTCCTCAGGGTCATCAAGGGGCGGGGTCGAGCATCGGCCCCCGCGACGGTCATCTCCGTCATCTCCACCTGCGCCTGCTGAACCGTCAGCACCCCCAGAAGACGTAGAAGGTCACCCGGCACCCGCGGACCGCGTCTGCTGACCACCACTCCCGGAGGTAGATGGGCGCGAGCCCGACGACTGGGACTGACTGTTGCCCTGACGATCCGAACCCGCAGCACCTGGAGCCGGAACCAAGAGGGGGGGGTCGGGAAGAAGAGACAGGGCATGAAGTGCGCGCAGCCGCTAGAGGCGGCGCTGGCGCCGCCGCCGGCTCGAACGTCCCGGCGGCCGGGGCGAACACTGGACTAGTGGCACCAGCGCACTGGCCGCCGCCTCCGGCACGGGAAGCTCGGCCTGCACCGCTGGGACGTCCATCGGGCTCGCGTGAGGCTCATCCGCCGGGGGTAGCGCTAACGGGAAGTGCTGAGGCATCTCGAGGACGCCGGCAGGGGCAATATCTGCTGCTGCCTCCATGTCCACCTCCGGCCCAGAGTCGCCACTGCCCAACGCGCCCGGGGCAGCAGGGTCAGACGCCAGCCCGGGCGCACGTGCTGGCAGCGCGGAGACATGCGCCGCCAACCCCAGGACCATGTGTAAGTGCGTGTAAGTGCGTGTAAGTGCGTGTAAGTGCGTGTAAGTGCGTGTAAGTGCGTGCAAGTACGTGCAAGTGCGTGCAAGTGCGTGCTAGTGCGTGCAAGTGCGTGTAAGTGCGTGTAAGTGCGTGTAAGTGCGTGTAAGTACGTGTAAGTGCGTGTAAGTGCGTGTAAGTGCGTGTAAGCGCGTGTAAGCGCGTGTAAGCGCGTGTAAGCGCGTGTAAGCGCGTGTAAGCGCGTGTAAGCGCGTGTAAGCGCGTGTAAGCGCGTGTAAGCGCGTGTAAGCGCGTGTAAGCGCGTGTAAGCGCGTGTAAGCGCGTGTAAGCGCGTGTAAGCGCGTGTAAGCGCGTGTAAGCGCGTGTAAGCGCGTGTAAGCGCGTGTAAGCGCGTGTAAGCGCGTGTAAGCGCGTGTAAGCGCGTGTAAGCGCGTGTAAGCGCGTGTAAGCGCGTGTAAGCGCGTGTAAGCGCGTGTAAGCGCGTGTAAGCGCGTGTAAGCGCGTGTAAGCGCGTGTAAGCGCGTGTAAGCGCGTGTAAGCGCGTGTAAGCGCGTGTAAGCGCGTGTAAGCGCGTGTAAGCGCGTGTAAGCGCGTGTAAGCGCGTGTAAGCGCGTGTAAGCGCGTGTAAGCGCGTGTAAGCGCGTGTAAGCGCGTGTAAGCGCGTGTAAGCGCGTGTAAGCGCGTGTAAGCGCGTGTAAGCGCGTGTAAGCGCGTGTAAGCGCGTGTAAGCGCGTGTAAGCGCGTGTAAGCGCGTGTAAGCGCGTGTAAGCGCGTGTAAGCGCGTGTAAGCGCGTGTAAGCGCGTGTAAGCGCGTGTAAGCGCGTGTAAGCGCGTGTAAGCGCGTGTAAGCGCGTGTAAGCGCGTGTAAGCGCGTGTAAGCGCGTGTAAGCGCGTGTAAGCGCGTGTAAGCGCGTGTAAGCGCGTGTAAGCGCGTGTAAGCGCGTGTAAGCGCGTGTAAGCGCGTGTAAGCGCGTGTAAGCGCGTGTAAGCGCGTGTAAGCGCGTGTAAGCGCGTGTAAGCGCGTGTAAGCGCGTGTAAGCGCGTGTAAGCGCGTGTAAGCGCGTGTAAGCGCGTGTAAGCGCGTGTAAGCGCGTGTAAGCGCGTGTAAGCGCGTGTAAGCGCGTGTAAGCGCGTGTAAGCGCGTGTAAGCGCGTGTAAGCGCGTGTAAGCGCGTGTAAGCGCGTGTAAGCGCGTGTAAGCGCGTGTAAGCGCGTGTAAGCGCGTGTAAGCGCGTGTAAGCGCGTGTAAGCGCGTGTAAGCGCGTGTAAGCGCGTGTAAGCGCGTGTAAGCGCGTGTAAGCGCGTGTAAGCGCGTGTAAGCGCGTGTAAGCGCGTGTAAGCGCGTGTAAGCGCGTGTAAGCGCGTGTAAGCGCGTGTAAGCGCGTGTAAGCGCGTGTAAGCGCGTGTAAGCGCGTGTAAGCGCGTGTAAGCGCGTGTAAGCGCGTGTAAGCGCGTGTAAGCGCGTGTAAGCGCGTGTAAGCGCGTGTAAGCGCGTGTAAGCGCGTGTAAGCGCGTGTAAGCGCGTGTAAGCGCGTGTAAGCGCGTGTAAGCGCGTGTAAGCGCGTGTAAGCGCGTGTAAGCGCGTGTAAGCGCGTGTAAGCGCGTGTAAGCGCGTGTAAGCGCGTGTAAGCGCGTGTAAGCGCGTGTAAGCGCGTGTAAGCGCGTGTAAGCGCGTGTAAGCGCGTGTAAGCGCGTGTAAGCGCGTGTAAGCGCGTGTAAGCGCGTGTAAGCGCGTGTAAGCGCGTGTAAGCGCGTGTAAGCGCGTGTAAGCGCGTGTAAGCGCGTGTAAGCGCGTGTAAGCGCGTGTAAGCGCGTGTAAGCGCGTGTAAGCGCGTGTAAGCGCGTGTAAGCGCGTGTAAGCGCGTGTAAGCGCGTGTAAGCGCGTGTAAGCGCGTGTAAGCGCGTGTAAGCGCGTGTAAGCGCGTGTAAGCGCGTGTAAGCGCGTGTAAGCGCGTGTAAGCGCGTGTAAGCGCGTGTAAGCGCGTGTAAGCGCGTGTAAGCGCGTGTAAGCGCGTGTAAGCGCGTGTAAGCGCGTGTAAGTGCGTGTAAGTGCGTGTAAGTGCGTGTAAGTGCGTGTAAGTGCGTGTAAGTGCGTGTAAGTGCGTGTAAGTGCGTGTAAGTACGTGTAAGTGCGTGTAAGTGCGTGTAAGTGCGTGTAATATCGCATTCATGAACGGAGAGAATGGTACAAGGAACTAGTGTGGACATGACTCTGGTTCTAGGCAGGTTTGTACAATCAAAGAGAGTGCAACCGAATGCCTGCCGAACAACACACAACCCTATACAAATGAACTACTCGCGGCCCACAAATGCAAGGTCCGCCTCCGCAGGACCCTCCTACCACCGCAGTAGAGCTCGCTGAGCTCGGTCAAGATCCTCCTCCAGAGCTGCGTCTGCTGCCCACTCTGCTGCACGCCGCCGGAACTGCTGGGCCTGGGCCCGCTGTAGGGTGACCGCCAACCGCTGACTGAGCAGGGCACGGAGAGGCCGCGCCGTGCCCTCGGAACCGCCATGCCTGGCGAGGCGCCTCTTCGAAGGCGTTGTCGCTCTGTGCAGAACCTCGCCCAAGCTGCGGGAGCAGGCGCCCAGGGTCTCCATACCGGGGAAGAAAAAGTCGATCTGGTCCCGGACCGCCTGTCTGCGCCACTGGGCGTACTTCGCCTCCTTCACCCGAATCGCCTCCTGAAGAGCCACCCCCGGCCGCACGCGAGACGCCCGTCCCAGAGAAGGGCGCTAGGGATCGGCGATGACCACGTCGAGTGCCAACAGGTGCCCCGTGGCCGCGTCGAGGCAGGTGTTATCCAGGCGACCCCCAAGGATGATCTCCTCCGGCTCCTCCCGTACGCCGCCCATGCCGCTCTCACGCATAATCGCCGCCAGCTCACGAACCACCGCATCGTGGACTGCCTTGGGCCCGCCACCCCACGGGCACCGCAGGGCGTGCTGCGGTGCACAAGGGTGGAGACGCACCGCCGCCGAACAGGAGCAAGTCGGTGTGTGGCGGAGGTGCGCGATGGGCAACCCAAGGCAGAAGCGGCAGGAAATGCGCCACTCCTCCGGCGCCATGTAGAGGCGGTCTGCTACGGAACGAGGATGCGCCAGAAGCCAGTCTCCACTGTGCTCTCCCTGCTCCGACGCCAATCGCTGGAGCTGCAGGGACGCCTCCTTAGGCCCGATATCCGTCTAGACCGCTGCCCAGAGCTCGTCCAGGCGCCAGTCATGGAGCCTGGAGCTGAGGTCCTGGAAAAGGCGGTGGGGTCTGCCCAGCTCGCACTCTGCAAGGCCAGGCACCTCCGCGCGGAGGGACTCCGGGTAGCGTTGAAGCACCTCCTCCCTGAGGTCAGCAAAGGCCCGCGAACCCTAGGGTCCCATGCAAGGGGGACTCCGCTGCGGCTGCTGCTGCTGAGACGGCTGCTGCGACGGCTGCTGCTGCGACGGTCGCTGCTGCTGCTGTGGCGGCTGCTGCTGCTGCTCCTTGGAATGTAATGGCTGCTGCTGCAAACCCCAAGGACCCCTGCGGGGGGGACACCGCTGCTGCTGCTGCTGCGGAGACGGCTGCGGAGACGGCTGCTGCCGCGTTGGCTGCGGCTGCTGCTCTCCGGACTGTGGCGGTGGCTGCTGCGGGCGCTGGGGGAGGCCAGGCAGACGGAGAAGACGCACAACAGGACACCAGGACTGCAAACGGCTGCAGAGGAAGGATAGCGGGCCCAGGTCTGCCACCGGCGTGAGCCCGAGCCCCCGTAGGCGGACTGAGAGACGCGCCTGACGCTTCGCGTGGAGAACCGCCCGGCCCTCCCGGTACGTCTGGACCCCGTCAAGACGGAGCAGGCGGCGGAGGCAGAGGTCGACACGGTCGTCGAAGGACTCGAGGCGCCGGACCCACCAGTCAGAGGGAGGGGTGAGATGAGTAAGATGCTGGAGACGCTACGTGACGCACTCCCGGAGGATGCTGAAGGCCGCCTGCGCATCAGGTAGGTCGACAAGCGTGTCCAGCGTGGCCTCCACCTGCTGCACCGCCGCATCCAGTCTGGCCCTGCAGAACTCCGCTGTGCCGATGGGCGCGCCAAGAACTCCCATGCCGTCCACCACCCGCTGAACCGAGGACAAAGCAGGTGGCACCTCATCGCGAGCTGGAAGAAAGAGCTAGCACTTCTGGGGTTGGACCTCCAACCCGACCGCCGCCAGGCCCTGGCGGAGGGCAACAAACCCCGTCTCCAGTAGGGACGTCGGATCCAGCAGATACGTGTCATCCAGGTACGCGAAGACCCGGCCAACACCCCCCATCGCGTCCTGGGCCGCCTGCACGGCGGACTGCTACGCCAGCGCGTACAAGGGGCCAAGCGGGTCGCCCTGACGGACGCCCCTATCTGAGCGCACAACACATGGCTGCGTCCCGCCTTGATAGTAGAGGTTTGACGGCTCGGCATACACCAGGGCCAATGCTGGGACGAGACGCTCAAACCCCCGCTGCCGGACTGCCTCGAACAGCGCCGCACGGTCCATGGAGTTGGAGGCATTGCGGACGTCGATGCTGCGAATACCCCAGTCCGGGCAGAGACTCTGCTGCTCAGAGACGGTGTGGACAATAGTGTCCATGCCTGTCGGCGCCCCCACACCCTGCTGCAACGGAGCCAGCGCCTGCTGCATCTCCTGACGCCCCGTCGTCACGATCCAGCACGCAACTAGGCGCCAAATGGCCTCGCCGACCGCGATCGGATGCACTCCTCCGTCCGGCTTGGCGAAGGCGATGAGCTTGCTGGCCGCCAGGAAGCGCCGGGCTGTCGGGTGAAGCTGGCCACGGCAGATGGACGCCAGCAGACGAGCGAGGAGGCGGGTGAGGTGCTCATCGCCAACCACCGCCAGGCGAAGGTGGTCAAGGGTAAGGCCAGAGGGCCCAGCGGCGGACCCACGACTGCTGTCCAAGAGGGCCCGTCGGACACCGTCCGCGTCCGGGAATGCAGCCGGGGCACGGCGAGCAGACTCCGCTACCCACGCCGGGATCAGCTGCTGTGCTGCTGGGTGCTTGGCCTGAAGCTACGCCAGGACGGCAGGGCCCGGAGGAGCCAGAGAGGAGGACGAGTCGAGGGCATCCACCGCACGGGCCGTGTTGCCCATGCGAAACTTGGTCACTGCCCGCTGAAGCCGCTGCTCTGCTGCCTCCTCACGGTGGTGCCGCAATGAGCGCGGAGGGGGAGGGCACCCGGCCGGACGCGTGTGCAGAACTGCCTCGGACCACAGCGCTTGCCAATCCCCCGTTTCAAAGCACAACACCAGATAGCGGACCCAGTCCGCATCGGAACCCCGGCGATGCTGCGGCCGCACGCGAAGGATGAGGCTGGGAAGCGCCAAGAGGAGGAGCGGGCCTGCAGCATCCCGTGGGCGGACCGTACAGCGAGCGAGGGGGATGCGCATAGCTGCCCGGACCGCATCCATAGCTCCAGAAGGAATACGCGAGAATACAAAGGGCGGCAGAATAGCGACACCGAAGAGCTGGTCTCAGTCCTGGCCCTCTGCCCAACGCCAAAGGCGCTCCCAACGGCTATCCTCCTCCTCTGCAGTTGCCCGCGCAAGACCCTCCTCAAGGGCGGGCTGCTGCTGGTGGGGCTGCCGCTGATGCAGTGCAAGGCCTGCCTCCTGCAGCGGCCTGTGGACACCGTGCCACTGCGGCCCCGGACGGGACTGCTGCTGCTTCTGCTGCTGCACCTACTGCTGCTGCTACGGCTGCTGCTGCTGCTGTGGGCCGGACGGGCGAGGCTGCTTCTGCCGCCGTAGTGGGTCCTGCCGGAGCTGCTGCGGCTGCTGGGGCTGCCGCGGCGGTCGCCGCTGCTGCTGCTGGAGCTGCTGTTGTGGCCGGAGCTTACGCTGCGGGCGCATGCGCTGCTGCTGGCCATGCTGTGGCTGCTGCTGCTCCTGCTGCTGCCGCTGCTGCCGCTGCTGCTCGGTCACAGGCGCCTCTGCCGCCGCACAGGGCAGCGGCAGAAGAGCCAGGGGTCGCTGAGGCTGCACCTGGGCCGGAGGCCCTGCAGCAGAGGCCTCCTCCTGCTGAGACGGTGGCGACGACGGGGCGAGGCCCGCAACTGCTCCCATGGATGCGGACAAAGCGCGGGCCGCAGAGACTCGCTCGTGGCGCGCCGCAAGATAGCGGTGCCGCCGGGACGCCCGAGCCGCCTGCTGGGACGCCCGCAGCTGACGCCGACGACGCCACTCCGCCTGCCACTCCTGCGGGGTGAAAACCTGCTCCAGGTCCGCCAATCCTCCAAGAGCCCGCCGCTCCGCGATCCAATCCGCACGCTCCCGCGCCTCCGCCGCTGCCTCCGCACTGACTCGGAGAGGCCGCTGCACGGGCGCCTGAGCTGGGGTCTCCACATCGGGGCGGAGGCGTTGCTCCCCACGGATGGCCGCGTCGAAGCAGTAGCGCGGATGACGCAAACGCCAATGGGCGTACAGTGCCCTACGGCTGCGACCGGCAAAGGCACAGCCAAACCAGGGGCACCTCCAAGGCGGTCCCCGAGTCCCTGGGCCAGCCGGAGGAGTCCGGGGAGAGGGTGCACTGGCGTCCACGCCTGCTCCCTGGCGTAGGGTGGAAGTACTGCCCTGAAGCGAGGACCACGGCACCAAGGCCAGGGGCGCCGAGTCGGGCAGGGCCGGGGAAGCAGGAGAAGCTGCTCCACTGCTGCAAGGAACTACCGCCTGCCCGCCAGACGCTGGACGAGCGGAAGACGCATGAACAGGTCCTGCCGAAGGCCGACGCCGGCGCCGGCAGGCCTGCTTGGGTCGAGCACGGCCCGGCCCGGTCGTAGGCACTGTCGGCTGGGCTCGAGGTGGACGGTCCACGGACAAGCCCCGGGCATCCGGCTCCAGCACGAGCTCCACGTCCGGCTGCTCCTGCTCCGTCTGCTCCTCAGGGTCATCAAGGGGCGGGGTCGAGCACCAGCGCCCGCGACGGTCATCTCCGTCATCTCCACCTGCACCTGCTGAACCGTCAGCACCCCCAGAAGATGCAGAAGGTCGCCCGGCACCCGCGAACCGCGTCTGCTGACCACCACTCCAGGAGGTAGATGGGCGCGAGCCCGACGACTGGGACTGACTGTTGCCCTGACGATCCGAACCCGCAGCACCTGGAGCCGGAACCAAGAGGGGGGGGTCGGGAAGAAGAGACAGGGCATGAAGTGCGCGCAGCCGCTAGAGGCGGCGCTGGCGCCGCCGCCGGCTCGAACGTCCCGGCGGCCGGGGCGAACACTGGACTAGTGGCACCAGCGCACTGGCCGCCNTGCTCCTGCTCCGTCTGCTCCTCAGGGTCATCAAGGGGCGGGGTCGAGCATCGGCCCCCGCGACGGTCATCTCCGTCATCTCCACCTGCACCTGCTGAACCGTCAGCACCCCCAGAAGATGCAGAAGGTCGCCCGGCACCCGCGAACCGCGTCTGCTGACCACCACTCCAGGAGGTAGATGGGCGCGAGCCCGACGACTGGGACTGACTGTTGCCATGACGATCCGGACCCGCAGCACCTGGAGCAGGAACCAAGAGGGGGGGGGGGTCGGGAAGAAGAGACAGCGCATGAAGTGCGCGCAGCCGCTGGAGGCGGCGCTGGCGCCGCCGCCGGCTCGAACGTCCCGGCGGCCGGGGCGAACACTGGACTAGTGGCATCAGCGCACTGGCCGCCGCCTCCGGCACGGGAAGCTCGGCCTGCACCACTGGGACGTCCATCGGGCTCGCGTGGGGCTCATCCGCCGGGGGTAGCGCTAACGGGAAGTGCTGAGGCATCTCGAGGACGCCGGCAGGGGCGATATGTGCTGCTGCCTCCATGTCCACCTCCGGCCCAGGGTCGCCACTGCCCGACGCGCCGGGGGCAGTAGGGTCAGACGCCAGCCCGGGCGCACGTGCCGGCAGCGCGGAGACATGCGCCGCCAACCCCAGGACCTGGTGTAAGTGCGTGTAAGTGCGTGTAAGTGCGTGTAAGTGCGTGTAAGTGCGTGTAAGTACATGCAAGTGCGTGCAAGTGTGTGCAAGTGCGTGCAAGTGCGTGCAAGAGCGTGTAAGTGCGTGTAAGTATGTGTAAGTGCGTGTAAGTACGTGTAAGTGCGTGTAAGTGTGTGTAATTGTGCGTGTGTGCATGTGTGTGTGTGTGTGTGTGCGTGTGTGTGCGTGTGTGCGCGTGTGTGTGCGTGTGTGTGCGTGTGTATGCGTGTGTATGTGTGTGTGCGTGTGTGTGCGTGTAAGTACGTGTAAGTACGTGTAAGTGCGTGTAAGTGTGTGTAAGTGTGTGTAAGTGCGTGTAAGTGCGTGTAAGTGCATGTAAGTGCGTGTAAGTGCGTGTAAGTGCGTGTAAGTGCGTGT
>SZWC01033080.1:8874-20133 GCA_023375785.1 Penium margaritaceum | reverse complement strand
TTGCTTCATTTGTCTTGGCCTTGCTCCAGTTGTCTTTGGCTTGCTCCATTTGTCCTGAGTTGCTCCGCTTCTCTTGGCCTTGCTCTGGTTTTCTTAGGCTTAATCCAGTTGTCTTGGACTTGCTCCATTTTTCGTGGTCTTGCTCCAGTTGTCTTGGCCGTGCTCCAGTTGTCTTGGCCTTGCTCCAGTTGTCTTGGCCTTGCTCCAGTTGTCTTAGGATTGCTCCAGTTGTCTTGGGCTTGCTCCAATTGTCTTGGCCTTGCTCCAGTTGTCTTGGCCTTGCTCTAATTGTATTTTCCTTGATCCAGCTGTCTTGGCCTTGCTCCAGTTGTCTTGGGCTTTCTCCAGTTGTCTTGGGCTTGCTCCAGTTGTCTTGGGCTTGCTCTAGTTGTCTTGGGCTTGCTCCAGTTGTCTTGGGCTTGCTCCAGTTTTCTTGGGCTTGCTCCTGTTGTCTTGGCCTTGCTCCAGTTGTCTTGGGCTTGCTCCAGTTGTCTTGGGCTTGCTCTAGTTGTCTTGGGCTTGCTCCAGTTGTCTTGGGCTTGCTCCAGTTTTCTTGGGCTTGCTCCTGTTGTCTTGGCCTTGCTCCAGTTTTCTTGGCTTTGCTCCAGTTGTCTTGGGCCTGCTCCAGTTGTCTTGGGCTTGCTCCGGTTGTCTTGGCCTTGCTCCAGTTGTCTTGGGCTTACTTCAGTTGTCTTGGGCTTGTTTCGGTTGTCTTGGGCTTGCTCAAGTTGTCTTGGGCTTCCTCCAGTTGTCTAGGGCTTGCTATAGTTTTCTTGGGCTTGCTCCAGTTGCCTTGGCCTTGATCCAGTTGTTTTGGGCTTGCTCCAGTTGTCTTGGGCTTTCTCTAGTTTTCTTGGGCTTGCTACAGTTGCCTTGGCCTTGCTTCAGTTTTCTTGGCCTTGATCCAGTTGTCTTTTGCTTTCTCCAGTTGTCTTGGGCTTGCTCAAGTTGTCTTGGTCTTGCTCCAGTTGTCTTCGCCTTGCTAAAGTTGTCTTGGGCTTGTCCTACTTGTCTTGGCCTTGCTCTAGTCGTCTTGGGCTTGCTCTTTGTGTCTTCCCCTTGCTCCAGTTGCCTTGGCCTTGCTCCAGTTGTCTTGGGCGTGCTCCAGCTGTCTTGGGCTCGCTACAGTTGTCTTGGGCTTGCTCTAGTTGTCTTGGGCTTGCTCCAGTTTTCTTGGCCTTGCTCCAGTTGTCTTGGCCTTGACCCAGTTGTCTTGGGCTTGCTCCAGTTGTCTTGGGCTTTCTCTAGTTGTCTTGGCCTTGCTCCAATTGTCTTCGTCTTGCTCCAGGTGTCTTGGGCTTGCTCCAGTTGTCATGGACTTGCTCCAGCTGTCTTGGCCTTGCTTCAGTTGTCTTGGGCTTGCTCCAGTTGTCTTGGGCTTACTCCCTTTGTCTATGGCTTGCTCCAGCTGTCTTTCCCTTGCTCCAGTTGTCTTTGGCTTGCTCCAGTTGTCTTGGCCTTGCTACAGTTGTTTTGGCCCTGCTCTAGTTGTCTTTTGCTTGCTCCATTTGTCTGGGGCTTGCTCTAGTTATCTTGGGTTTTTTCCAGTTATTTTGGCCTTGCTCAAGTTATCTTGGGCTTGCTCCAGTTGTCCTGTGCTTGCCCCAATTCTCTTGGCCATGCTCCAGTTGTCTTGGAATTGCTCTAGTTGTATTGGGCTTGCTTTGGTTGTCCTGGGCTTGCTCCAGTTGTCTTGGGCTCGCTATAGTTTTCTTGTGCTTGCTCCAGTTGCCTTGGCCTTGATCCAGTTGTTTTGGCCTTGTTCCAGTTGTCTTGGGATTGCTCCAGTTTTCTTAGGCTTGCTCCAGTTGCCTTGGCCTTGCTCCAGCTTTCTTTGCCTTGCTCCAGTTGTCTTTTGCTTGCTCCAGTTGTCTTAGCCTTGCTCAAGTTTTCTTGGGCTTGCCTCAGTAGTCTTGGCCTTGCTCCAGTCGTCTTGGGCTTGCTCCGTCTGTCTTCCCCTTTCTCTAGTTGCCTTGGCCTTGCTCCAGTTGTCTTGGGCTTGCTTCAGCTGTCATGGGCTTGCTACAGTTGTCTTGGGCTTGCTCCAGTTGTCTTGGGCTTGCTCCAGTTTTCTTTGCCTTGCTCCAATTGTCTTGGCGTTGCTCCAGTTGTCTTGGGCTTGCTCCAGTTGTCTTGGCCTTGACCCAGTTGACTTGGGCTTGATCCGGTTTTCTTGCCCTTGCTCCAGTTGTCATGGGCTTTCTCAAGTTGTCTTGGCCTTGTTCTAGTTGTCTTGGGCTTGCTCCATTTTTCATGGACTTGCTCCAGCTGTCTTGGCCTTGCTCCAGTTGACTTGGGCTTGATCCGGTTGTCTTGGCCTTGCTCCAGTTGTCATGGGCTTTCTCCAGTTGTCTTGGCCTTGCTCTAGTTGTCTTGGGCTTGCTCCATTTTTCATGGACTTGCTCCAGTTGTCTTAGCCTTGCTCCAGTTGTCTTGGCCTTTCTCTAGTTGTCTTTGCCTTGCTCCAGCTGTCTTGGCCTTGCTCCAGTTGTCTTGGGCTTGCTCCAGTTGTCTTGCCCTTGCTCCAGTTGTCTTGGGCTTGCTCTAGTTGTCTTGGCCTTGCTCCAGTTTTCTTGGGATTGCTCCAGTTGTCTTGGGCTTACTCCAGTTGTCTAAGGCTTGCTCCAGTTGTCTTGGCCTTTCTCTAGTTGTCTTTTCCTTGCTCCAGCTGTCTTGGCCTTGCTCCAGTTGACTTGGGCTTGCTCCTGTTATCTTGGGCTTTCTTCAGTTGTCTTGGGCTTGCTCCAGTTGTTTTGGGCTTGCTCCAGTTGTCTTGGACTTGCTCCAGTTGTCTTGGGCTTGCTCCTGTTGTCTTGGGCTTGATCCAGCTGTCTTGGCTTTTCTCCAGTTGTCTTGGGCTTGCTTTGGTTGTCTTGGGCTTGCTCCAGTTGTCTTGGCCTTGCTCCAGTTGTCTTGACCTTGCTTTTGTTGTCTTGGGCTTGCTCCAGTTGACTTTGCCTTGCTCCAGTCGTCTTGGGCTTGCTTCATTTGTCTTGGCCTTGCTCCAGTTGTCTTGGGCTTGTTCCAGTTGTCCTGGTTTCCTGCACTTCTCTTGGCCTTGCTCTGGTTTTATTGGACTTGCTCCAGTTGTCTTGGGCTTGCCCCATTTTTCTTGTTTTTTCTCCAGTTGTCTTGGCCTTCCTCCAGTTGTTTTGGCCTTGCTACAGTTATCTTGTCCTTGACCCAGTTGTATTGGGCTTGCTCCAGTTGCCTTGGCCATGCTCTACTTATCCTGGCCTTGCTCCAGTTCTCTTGGGCTTGCGGAAGTGGTCTTGGGCTTGCTCCATTTGTTTTGGCCTTACTCCAATTGTCTTGGGCTTGCTTTATTTGTCTTGGCCTTGCTCCAGTTGTCTTGGATTTACTCCAGTTGTCTTGGGCTTGCTCCAATTTTCTTGGGCCTGCTCCAGCTGTCTTGGCCTTGCTTCAATTGTCTTGGGCTTGCTCCAGTTGTCTTGGCCTTGATCCAGTTGTCTTGGCCTTGCTCCAATTTTCCCTGGCTTGCTCCACTTGTATTGGCCTTCCTCCCGTTGTCCTGGGCGTGCTCCACATGTCTTGGGCTTTCTCCAGTTGTCTTGGCCTTGCTCCAGTTGTCTTGGTCTTGCTCCAGTTGTCTTGGGCTTGCTCCACTTGTCTTGGGCTTGCTCCAGTTGTCTTGGCTTTGCTCCAGTTGTCTTGGGCTTGCTCCAAATGTCTTGGGCTTGCTCTAGTTGTCTTTGGTTTGATCCAGTTGTTTAGGCTTGCTCAAGTTATCTTAGGCTTGCTCCAGGGATCTTGGGCTTGCTCCAGTTGTTTGGGCTTGCTCCAATTGTTTTGGCCTTGCTCCAGTTGTCTTGGGCTTACTTCACTTGTCTTGGGCCTGTCTCTGTTGACTTGGGCTTGCTCCATTTGTCTTGGGCTTGCTCTTGATTTCTTGGGCTTGCTCCAATTGCCTTGGCCTAGATCCAGTTGTCTTGGCCTTGCTCCAGTTTTCTTGGGCTTGCTCCAGTTGCCTTGGCCTTGCTCCAGTTTTGTTGGCCTTACTTCAGTTTTCTTTTGCCTGCTCCAGTTGTTTTGGGCTTGCTCCAGTTGTCTTGGGATTGCTCCAGTTGTCTTGGCCTTGCTCAAGTTGTCTTGGGCTTCCTCTAGTTGTCTTGGCCTTGTTCCACTCGTCTTGGGCTTGCTCCGTCTGTCTTCCCCTTGCTCCAGTTGCCTTTGGCTTCCTCAAGTTATCTTGGGCTTGCTCCAGTTTTCTTGGCCTTGCTCCTGTTGTCTTGGGCTTGATCCAGCTGTCTTGGGCTGGCTACAGTTGTCTTGGTCTTGCTCTAGTTCTCTTGGGCTTGCTCCAGCTGTCTTAGCCTTGCACTTGTTGTCTTGGGCTTGCTCCAGTTTTCTTGGCATTGCTCCAATTGTCTTGGGCTTACTCCAGTTGTCTTGGGCTTGCTCCAGAATTCTTGGCCTTGCTCCAATTGTCTTGGCCTTCCTCCAGTTTTCTTGGCCTTGCTCCAGTTATCTTGGCCTTGCTCCATTTGTCTTGGCCTTGACCCAGTTGTCTCGGGCTTGCTCCAGTCATCTTTGCCTTGCTCCAGTTGTCTTGGGCTTGCTCCAGTTATCTTGGCCTTGCTCCATTTGTCTTGGCCTTGACCCAGTTGTCTCGGGCTTGCTCCAGTCATCTTTGCCTTGCTCCAGTTGTCTTGGGCTTGCTCCAGTTGTCTTGGCCTTGCTCCAGCTTTCTTGGCCTTGCTCCAGTTGTCTTGGGCTTGCACCAGATGTCTTGGGCTTGCTCCAGTTGTCTTGGGCTTGCTCCAGTCATCTTTGCCTTGCTCCAGTTGTCTTGGGCTTGCTCCAGTTGTCTTGGCCTTGCTCCAGCTTTCTTGGCCTTGCTCCAGTTGTCTTGGGCTTGCACCAGATGTCTTGGGCTTGCTCCAGTTATCTTGGACTTGCTCCAGTTGTCTATGGCTTGCTCCAGCTGTATTTCCCTTGCTCTAGTTGTCTTGGGTTTGATCTTGTTGTCTTGTCCTTGCTCCAGTTGTCTTAAGATTGCTTCAGTTGTCTTGGGCTTGCTCCAGTTGTCTTGGCATTGCTTCAGTTGTCTTGGCCTTGCTCTAGTTGTCTTTTCCTTGCTCCAGCTGTCTTGGCCTTGCTCCAGTTGTCTTGGTCTTCCTCCAGTTGTCTTGGGCTTGCTCCAGTTGTCTTGGGCTTGCTCCAGTTGTCTTGAGGTTGCTCCAAATGACTTGGGCTTGCTCCAGTTGTCTTGGGCTTGCTCTTGTTGTCTTGGGCTTGCTCCACTTCTCTTGGCCTTGCTCCAGTTGTCTTGGGCCTGCTCCAGTTGCCTTGGGCTTCCTCCGGTTGCCTTGGGCTTGCTCCAGTTGTGTTGGGCTTGCTCCATTTGTCTTGGCCTTGCTCCAGTTTTCTTGCGCGTGCTCCAGTTGTCTTCGGCTTGCTCCAGAAGTCTTGGGCTTGCTCCAGTTGTCTTAGGCTTGCTCCAGTTGTTTTGGACTTGCTCTAGTTATCTTNTCTTGGCCTTGCTCCAGTTATCTTGGCCTTGCTCCATTTGTCTTGGCCTTGACCCAGTTGTCTCGGGCTTGCTCCAGTCATCTTTGCCTTGCTCCAGTTGTCTTGGGCTTGCTCCAGTTGTCTTGGCCTTGCTCCAGCTTTCTTGGCCTTGCTCCAGTTGTCTTGGGCTTGCACCAGATGTCTTGGGCTTGCTCCAGTTATATTGGACTTGCTCCAGTTGTCTATGGCTTGCTCCAGCTGTATTTCCCTTGCTCTAGTTGTCTTGGGTTTGATCTTGTTGTATTGTCCTTGCTGCAGTTGTCTTAAGATTGCTTCAGTTGTCTTGGGCTTGCTCCAGTTGTCTTGGCATTGCTTCAGTTGTCTTGGCCTTGCTCTAGTTGTCTTTTCCTTGCTCCAGCTGTCTTGGCCTTGCTCCAGTTGTCTTGGGCTTCCTCCAGTTCTCTTGGGCTTGCTCCAGTTGTCTTGGGCTTGCTCCAGTTGTCTTGGGCTTGCTCCACTTCTCTTGGCCTTGCTCCAGTTGTCTTGGGCCTGCTCCAGTTGCCTTGGGCTTCCTCCGGTTGCCTTGGGCTTGCTCCAGTTGTGTTGGGCTTGCTCCATTTGTCTTGGCCTTGCTCCAGTTTTCTTGCGCGTGCTCCAGTTGTCTTCGGCTTGCTCCAGAAGTCTTGGGCTTGCTCCAGTTGTCTTAGGCTTGCTCCAGTTGTTTTGGACTTGCTCTAGTTATCTTAGGCTTACTCCAGTTGTCTTGGGCTTTCTCCAATTGTCTTGGGCTTGCTCCAGTTGTCTTAACCTTGCTCTAGTTGTGTTGGCCTTGCTCCAGTTGTCTTGGGCTTGCTTCAGTTGTCTTGCCCTTTCTCCAGTCGTCTTGGGCTTGCTTCATTTGTCTTGGCCTTGTTCCAGTTGTCTTGGTCTTGCTCCAGTTGTCCTGAGCTTGCTCCAGTTATCTTGGCCTTGCTCAGGTTGTCTTGGAATTGCTCCAGTTGTCTTGGGCTTGCTCCAGTTGTCCTGAGCTTGCTCCAGTTATCTTGGCCTTGCTCAGGTTGTCTTGGAATTGCTCCAGTTGTCTTGGGCTTGCTCCATTTTTCTTGGCCTTGTTCCACTTTTCATGGCCTTGCTCCAGTTGTCTTGGCCTGTCTCCATTTGTCTTGGCCTTAACCCAGTTGAGTTGGGCTTTCTCCAGTTGTCTTGGCCTTGCTTCAGTTGTCTTGAACTAGCTCCAGTGGTATTGGGCTTTCTCCAGCTGTCTTGGCCTTACTCCTGTTGTCTTGGGCTTGCTCCAGTTGTCTTGGGCTTGCTCCAGTTGTCTCGGGCTTCCTCCAGTTGTCTTGGGCTTGTTCCAGTTGTCTTTGGCTTGCTCAAGCTGTCTTTCCCTTGCTCTAGTTTTCTTGGGCTTGCTCCAGTTTTTTTGGCCTTGTTCCAGTTTTCCTCGGATGGCTTCAGCTGTCTTGGGCTTGCTCAAGTTGTCTTGGACTTGCTCTGGTTGTCTTGGGCTTGGTCCAGTTTTCTTGGCCTTGCTCCAATTGTCTTGGGCTTGCTCCAGTTGTCTTCGGCTTGTACCAGATGTCTTGGGCTTGCTCCAGTTGTCTTGGGCTTGTTCCAGTTGTGTTGGGCTTGCTCCAATTGTCTTGGGCTTGCTCCAGTTGTCTTCGGCTTGTACCAGATGTCTTGGGCTTGCTCCAGTTGTCTTGGGCTTGTTCCAGTTGTGTTGGGCTTGCTCCAATTGGCTTGGACTTACTCCAGTTGTCTTCGGCTTGCTTTAGTTGTCTTGGGCTTGCTCCAGTTGTCTCGGCCTTGCTCCAGTTGTCTTGGCCTTGCTCCAGTTGTCTTGGCCTTACTCCAGTTGTCTTGGCCTTGCTCCAGCTGTCTTGGGCTTTCTCCAGCTGTCTTGGCCTTGCTCCAGTTGTTTTTGGCTTGCTCCAGTTGTCTTGGCCTTGCTCAAGTTTGTCATGGGCTTGCTCCAGTTGTCTTGGCCTTGCTCCCATTGTCCTGGGCTTGCTCCAGTTCTCTTGGGCTTCCTCCAGTTCTCTTCGGCTTGCTCCAGTTGTCTTGGGCTTGCCTCAGTTGTCTTCCGCTTTCTCCAGAAATCTTTGGCTTGCTCCAGTTGTCTTGGGCTTGCTCCAGTTGTCTTGGGCTTGCTCCAGTTGTCTTGGACTTACTCCAGTTGTATTTGGCTTGCTCGAGCTGTTTTGCGCTTGCTCCAGTTTTCTTGGCCTTGCTTCAGTTGTCTTGGGCTTGATCCAGTTATCTTGGGCTTGCTCTAGTTGTCTTGGGTTTGTTCCAGTTGTTTTGGCCTTGCTGAAGTTATCTTGGGTTTGCTCCAGTTGTCTTGGGCTTGCTCCGGTTTTTCTGGGCTTGCTGCAATTGTCTTGGCCTTGCTCCAGTAGTCTTGGGATTGCTTCAGTTGTTTTGGGCTTGCTTCCGTTGTCTTGGGCTTGCTCCAGTAGTCTTGGGATTGCTTCAGTTGTTTTGGGCTTGCTTCCGTTGTCTTGGGCTTGCTCCAGTTGTCTTGGACTTGCTCCAGTAGTCTTGGGCTTGCTCCATTTGTCTTGGGCTTCCTCCAGTTGTCTTGGGCTTGCTCCAGTTGCCTTGGCCTTGATCCAGTTGTCTTGGCCTTGCTCCAGTTGTCTTTTGCTTTCTCTAGTTGTCGTTGGCTTGCTCTAGTTGTCTTGGGGTTTCTCCAGTTGTCTTGGCCTTGCTCAAGTTGTCTTGGGCTTGCTCCACTTGTCTTGGCCTTGCTCAAGTTGTTTTAGGCTTGCTCCAGTTGTCTTGGCCTTGCACCAGTCGTCTTGGGCTTGCTCCCTCTGTCTTCTCCTTGCTCCAGTTGCCTTGGGCTTGCTCCAACTATCTTGGGCATACTCCAGTTTTCTTGGCCTTGCTCCGGTTGTCTTGAGCTTGCTCCATTTGTCTTGGGCTTGCTCCAGTTGTCTTGGGCTTGCTCTAGTTGTCTTGGGCTTGCTCCAGTTGTCTTGGCCTTGGTCTTGTTGTCTTGGGCTTGCTCCAGTTGTCTTGGCATTGCTCCAGTTGTCTTGGGATAGCTCCAGTTGTCTTGGGTTTGCTCCAGTTGTCTTGGCCTTGCTCCAGTTGTGTTGGGCTTGCTCCATTTGTCTTGGCCTTGCTCCAGTTGTCTTGGGCTTGCTCCAGTTGTCTTCGGCTTGCTCTAGAAGTCTCGGGCTTGCTCCAGTTGTCTTGGGCTTGCTCTAGTTGTCTTGGGCTTGCTCCAGTTGTTTTGGGCTTGCTCCAGTTATCTTGGGCTTACTCCAGTTGTCTTGGGCTTGCTCCAGTTGTCATTGGCTTGCTCCAGTTGTCTTAACCTTGCTTTAGTTGTCTTGGCCTTGCCCCAGTTGTCTTGGGCTTGCTCCAGTTGTCTTGGCCTTTCTCCAGTCGTCTTGGGCTTGCTTCATTTGTCTTGGCCTTGTTCCAGTTGTCTTGGTCTGGTTCCACTCGTCCTGAGCTTGCTCCAGTTCCCTTGGCCTTGCTCAGGTTGTCTTGGAATTGCTCCAGTTGTCTTGGGCTTGCTCCATTTTTCTTGGCCTTATTCCAGTTGTCATGACCTTGCTCCAGTATTCTTGGCCTAGCTCCAGTTGTCTTGGCCTTGACCCAGTTGTCTTGGGCTTGCTCCAGTTGTCTTGGCCATGCTCCAGTTGTCTTGAGCTTTCTCCAGTTGTCTTGGCCTTGCTCGAGTTTTCTTGGGCTTGCTCCAGTGGTCTTGGGCTTTCTCCAGCTGTCTTGGCCTTACTCCTGTTGTCTTGGGCTTGCTCCAGTTGTCTTTGGCTTGCTCAAGCTGTTTTTCCCTTGCTCTAGTTTTCTTGGGCTTGCTCCAGTTTTTTGGGCCTTGCTCCAGTTGTCCTGGGATTGCTCCAGTTGTCTTGGGCTTGCTCAAGTTGTCTTGGCCTTGCTCTGGTTGTCTTGGGATTGCTCCAGTTGTCTTGGGCTTGCTCCAATTATCTTGGGCTCACTCCAGTTTTCTTGGCCTTAATCCGGTTGTCTTGAGCTTGCTCCATTTTTCTTGGGCTTGCTCCAGTAGTCTTGGGCTAGCTCTAGTTGTCTTGGGCTTGCTCCAGTTGTCTTGCGCTTGCTCCAGTTGTCTTGGGCTTGCTCCAATTATCTTGGGCTCACTCCAGTTTTCTTGGCCTTAATCCGGTTGTCTTGAGCTTGCTCCATTTTTCTTGGGCTTGCTCCAGTAGTCTTGGGCTAGCTCTAGTTGTCTTGGGCTTGCTCCAGTTGTCTTGCGCTTGCTCCAGTTGTCTTGGGCTTGCTCCAATTATCTTGGGCTCACTCCAGTTTTCTTGGCCTTAATCCGGTTGTCTTGAGCTTGCTCCATTTTTCTTGGGCTTGCTCCAGTAGTCTTGGGCTAGCTCTAGTTGTCTTGGGCTTGCTCCAGTTGTCTTGCGCTTGCTCCAGTTGTCTTGGGCTTGCTCCAATTATCTTGGGCTCACTCCAGTTTTCTTGGCCTTAATCCGGTTGTCTTGAGCTTGCTCCATTTTTCTTGGGCTTGCTCCAGTAGTCTTGGGCTAGCTCTAGTTGTCTTGGGCTTGCTCCAGTTGTCTTGCGCTTGCTCCAGTTGTCTTGGGCTTGCTCCAATTATCTTGGGCTCACTCCAGTTTTCTTGGCCTTAATCCGGTTGTCTTGAGCTTGCTCCATTTTTCTTGGGCTTGCTCCAGTAGTCTTGGGCTAGCTCTAGTTGTCTTGGGCTTGCTCCAGTTGTCTTGCGCTTGCTCCAGTTGTCTTGGGCTTGCTCCAATTATCTTGGGCTCACTCCAGTTTTCTTGGCCTTAATCCGGTTGTCTTGAGCTTGCTCCATTTTTCTTGGGCTTGCTCCAGTAGTCTTGGGCTAGCTCTAGTTGTCTTGGGCTTGCTCCAGTTGAATTGGCCTTGCTCTAGTTGTCTTGGGCTTGCTCCAGTTGTCTTGGCATTGCTCCAGTTGTTTTGGGCTTGCTCTAGTTGTCTTGGCCTTGCTCCAGTTGTCTTGGGCTTGCTCCAGTTTTCTTGGACTTACTCAAGTTGCCTTGGCCTTGCTCAAGTTTTCTTGGCCTTGATCCAGTTGTCTTTTGCTTTCTCTAGTTGTTTTTGGCTTGCTCTAGTGGTCTTGGGCTTACTCCAGTTGTCTTGGCCTTGCTCCAGTTGTCTTGGCCTTGACCCTGTTGTCTTGGGCTTGCTCTAGTTGTCTTGGCCATGCTCCAGTTGTCTTGAGCTTTCTCCAGTTGTCTTGGCCTTGCTCGAGATGTCTTGGGCTTGCTCCAGTGGTCTTGGGCTTTCTCCAGCTGTCTTGGCCTTACTCCTGTTGTCTTGGGCTTGCTCCAGTTGTCTTTGGCTTGCTCAAGCTGTCTTTCCCTTGCTCTAGTTTTCTTGGGCTTGCTCCAGTTTTTTGGGCCTTTCTTCAGTTGTCCTGGGATTGCTCCAGTTGTCTTGGGCTTGCTCAAGTTGTCTTGGCCTTTCTCTGGTTGTCTTGGGATTGCTCCAGTTGTCTTGGGCTTGCTCCATTTGTCTAGGGCATGCTCCAGTTTTCTTGGACATGCTCCAGTTGCCTTGGCCTTGATCCAGTTGTCTGGCCTTGCTCCAGTTGTCTTGGGCTTGCTCCAGTTTTCTTGGACTTACTCAAGTTGCCTTGGCCTTGCTCAAGTTTTCTTGGCCTCGATCCAGTTGTCTTTTGCTTTCTCTAGTTGTTTTTGGCTTGCTCTAGTGGTCTTGGGCTTACTCCAGTTGTCTTGGCCTTGCTCCAGTTGTCTTGGCCTTGCTCCAGTTGTCTTGGCCTTGCTCCAGTTGTCTTGG
>SZWC01033075.1:0-20142 GCA_023375785.1 Penium margaritaceum | reverse complement strand
GGAAAAAGGTACCTCTCCTTACTTTTTAGGTGAGGTGAGATCCTTGTGTGCTAGCCATGGACACATGGCGATTCTCCATGGGATTGTGGGTTATGTGACCACTAGGAGTGTGCCATGAGAGCATTTTGTAGCTCTCTAGGTTGTGTGTGAGTGGTCAGCCTCATTGCTAGGCTGATTTCCTCCCTTGCGTGAGATGATGGACTCTAGTATATGAGCCTTAGCCTCCATGGCTAAGTGGTGTGGCTTGTGAGAGGGCTCACTTGTCCAAGCTCTAGCTCGATATGTACTCCATCATTTTGAGTGATTCAACGACCATTCTTCAGCACAAGTGATGCCCTTACAGTCCCACATGCTTTCTCCTCCAAGGCTCCCTCTCACCTCCAGTTCCAACAATATGCACCAGAAGAAACCTCTGCCCAAGTACGATGGTGAGAGTGTAGAATGGACCAAACTGAGCAGGTTATGCTTGGCTTAGGGAGAGCCCGTGACCTTAACCGAGGCTATGAACATGCCACATGCTGCCAAGTGGAAGGAGGCAGTGGGTAGTGAACTCGCATCCATTGAAGAGAACGCAACATGGGTTCAGGTGGACAGGCCCCCAAACGTACACGTGGTGGGGTCAAAGTGGGTACTCCGGAAAAGTTCAAGTAGGATGGTACTATCGAGAAGTACAATGCAAGAGTTGTGGTGATGGGGTTTTCCCAGCGTACAGGCTCAGAGTATGAGAAGTCCTTTGTGCCTATTGTCACCTTTGGCTCCATCAGATCCATGTTGGGCATCGCTGCTGCAAAAGATCCGGAGCTCCAATAGGTGGATGTAAAGACAGCTTTCCTCTATAAGAAGCTAGACAAAGAAGTGCTAATGGAAGTGCTCAAGGGAGTGAAAGCTATAGAGGGCAAGGTTTGCAGACTGGTCAAAGCACTCTACGGGCTGAAACGGGCTTGAAGGATGTGGTACAAGGAGATAGACGGCTTCATGGTTGGGCTCACCTTCACACATTGCCAGAATGACCCTAGTGTCTATGCGTAGGAGGATGAGCAAGGTTTGATCCTGGTTGCACTGTACATGGATGACCTGATCATTTGCTTCTCATCGGTTGACGTGTTTAACAAGCTGAAGACGTATCTCAGCAACACGTTTAAGATGAAGGACATGGGTCCGCTCAAGTTCTACCTCAGGATAGGCATCCATCGCAATCGTGTTGCAAGCACAATCGAGTTGAACCCGACCAAGTACATCATGGACATCCTCAAACGCTACAACATGGAGGACTAGACGCGTATCAGCACACCCATGACAACAGACATCAAGCTCTCCTCCTCCATGAGCCCCAGCACGGAAGCAGAAAGGCGTGAGATGGAGAGCATTCCCTACCACTCTGCTATTGGCAGCCTCAAATATGCCATGGTAGGAATACGCCCTGATGTTTGCTATGCCGTGGGACAAGTGAGGAGGTTTGTGGCCAATCCTTGGCCATACTACTGGCAAGGAGTCAAGCGCATCATTCGCTATCTACAGAAGCCTCGACACATGGGCCTCCAGTTTGGAGGCTAAGAAGGATCTGATCCGCTGCGGCAAGTATGCTACATTGACGCCAACTGGGGAAGAAGAATCAATGACAGAAAGTCCACCTCGGGCCTTGTATGCCTCTTAAATGGTGGTGGAGTCTTTTGGGCAAGCAGAAAGCAAGACTATGTCTCCCTCTCTACCTCTTTGGCAGAGTACATCGCTTTGTAAGAAGCATGCAAGGAGACATAGTAGCTACATAGTTTCCTTGCCGAGATGGAAGTGCGACAAACGGAGGCAACAAAGGTCCGCATCGACAAGAGAGCCATGAAAATGGCACAGGATGATGTCATCACCTGGCGGACCAAGAACATCAACATCGGGAACTACTACTCACGCGACCTGGTCGCAAAGGAGATTGTGGACCTGGAATACGTGGAGACCAGGAAGATGCTTGCAGATTGCATGACAGGCGCTCGAAACTGAATTGCACTCTGTAGGTACTCGAGGCATCGGTATGGTCAACGCGGTGGATGAAGACTCAGGCAAAGACTGCTGGACAGAGGAGAGATCTCACACCTAGTGGACAGAGGTGCTAGGGAGAGTTTGTTGACCTGATATGCTCCTTGTCCATGCCTGATATTTGGACAGGTACAGGACGGACTAGGCATGCACTGCTCCCTTGGAGTAAGTCCCCTAAGTCTGGTCCAGGTAGACAAGGGATGCACTGCTCCTTTAGAGCAAGTCCCCTTGGTCTAATATGGATAGCATAGCCAGCAAATACTACCTAGGACAACTCCTTGTGGCTTAGACGTTCCAGAGTTAGTCTGATCTCAGCCCGGTGACTAATCTTCTTTGTGACCGAAAGGGGGACAGGAAGGTTCTAAGAGACATCTTAGAACATTCCAAGGTCCTTCCTGGTGGCTGGCGCCACTTGGCGGTCACAGGGAGCGCCATGTAGGCAGGGGGGATGACGCAATCCAGATTACACCCAAAGTAGCTCATCCAAGGAGCCATTGCGTGCCGAGGCTAGAGGCTAGCTCTAGGACTATAAGAACCTTTCAGTTGCCGATCATTGAGTACAATTCTTACCTTTGAAAGTCCTCATAGAGTTCTCCACCAGAGGCAGACACTAAAGAAGCATTGGTTGGTCTAAGCCCCAGGAGTTCGCTCCTCGCGCAAAAGTGACCAAGTGCCAAGGACACAGTGCAAGGAAGTGATTCCTATGAAGTGCTTAGTGTGGAACCTTGGCTCTGAGGGTGATATCATCTCTTAGTTTCAATTCCAAGAGCGGTCGGCGGGAACCATTGTGTCGGAATCCGTTTTCTAGACCGTTGCCTCAGGCATGTTGACAATTCTGCTTTTGTGCTGGGGCCCATGGAGGTGGAGTGCTTGATGTCTATTGTCATGGGTGTGCTGATGGGGTTGGAATCCTCCATGTTATAGCGCTTGAGAACCTCCATGATGTACTTGGTCTGGTTCAACTCAATGGTGCTTGCTGCTCAATCCATGGACGGCTATCTTGAGGTAGGACTTGAGCAGACTCGTCCTTCATCTTGAACCTGTTTTTTGAGATCTGTCTGTACCTTGCTCAACACCACAACTGATGATGAACACATGATCAAGTCATCCACGTATAGTGCAACTAGTATCAAGGCTCGCTCATCCACCCGCACATAGAGAGAAGGATCATTCTTACATGTTGTAAAGATGAGCCTGGCCATGAAGTCTTCTATCTCCCTATACCACATCCTTGGGGCGTGTTTCATCCCGTAGAGTGCTTTGACCTGTTTGCAAACCTTGCCTTGTCGAGCTTTCACTCCACTCGGACCTTCCATCAAAACTTCTTTACTTAGCTTCTTGTAGAGGAAAGCTGTCTTGACGTCCATCTGGTGGACCTCAAGATCATTTATTGCAGCAATGCCCAACATTGATTTGATGGAGACAAAGGTGAGGACAAGCGTAATCAAAGCTTGTACTCAAAGCTTGCACGCAGGAAAAACGTTTTTGCCACAACTATTTGTCAATCGTCCAGAGGTGACGGTCTTGAAAATGGGTTCTGAAGCAATGGTTCCCGCTGATTGCTTTTGGTATTGTAACCAAGAGATGATATTACCCTCAGAGCCAAGGTTCCACACAGAGTAGTTCATAGGAATCACTTCCTTGCACTTTGTCCTTAGCACTTGCTCACGTTCGCGTGAAGAGCTAACTCCTAGGGCTTCAACAAACCAATGCTTCTCTAGTATCCGCCTCTTGTGGACAACGTTTCTAGGAGTCTCAAAGGTAAGAACTGTACTCAATGATAGACAACTGACATGTTCTTATAGTCCTAGAGCCAGCGTCTGTCCTGGTGCGCAGAGGCTCCTTAGATGAGCCACTTTGGGGGCAATCTGGATTGCATCATCCCCCTTGCCTAAACGGCGCTCCCTGTGACCGCCAAGTGTTACTCGCCACAAGGAAGGTCCTTGGAATGATCGAAGATGTTTCTGAGAACCTTCCAGTCTCCCTTTTGGTAAAAAAAAAGATAAGTCACTGGGATGGGATTTGACCCAATGACCTCTCGGTCCAGAGACTAACTCTGGAACGTTTAAGCCTAGGTAGTGTTTCTAGGCTATACTATCTAGTTTAGACCAAGGGGATTTGCTCCAAAAGAGCAGTGCATGCCTTGTCCATGTGGACCAGACTTAGGGGAATAACTCCAAGGGAGTACTACATGCATAGTCTGTCCTATGCCTATCCAAATGTCAGCCATGGACAAGGAGCATATCAAGTCAACAAACTCTCCCTTGCACCTCTGTCCATCAACTGTGAGATTTCTTGTCTCTCTAATAGTCTTGGCCTTAGTCTTCATTTGTTGTGTTCACCATACTGATGCCTCGAGTACCTGTAGAGTACAATTCGTTGTCCAGCGCCTTTCTCATGCAATCTGCGATCATCTTCCTCGTCTCTACCTATTCCGGATCCATGATCTCCTTTGCGACCAGGTCACGTGTGAAGTTGTACCTGATATCGATGTGCTTGGTCCGCCGGGAGATGACATCATCCTATGTCATTTTCTTGGAACTCTTGTTGTTGATGCAGACCTCTGTTGTCTCTGTTTGTGGCATTTTCATCTCGGCAAGCAAACTACACAGCCATTGTGTCTCCTTGCATGCTTCTAACAGAGCGATGTACTCTACCTCAACAGTAGAGAGGGAGACACAATCTTGCTTTTTGCTTGCCCAAGAGACTGCACCAGCGTTCGAGAGGCACTCAAAGCTCAAGGTGGACTTTCTGTCATCCATCCTTCCTCCCCAGCCACAGCAAGTCAGATCCTTCTTGGCCTCTTAACAAGAGTCCCATGTGTCGGGTCTTTTGTTGATAGCGCATGATGCGCTTGACTACTTGCCAGTGCTGTGGCCCTGGGTTGGCTACAAAACCTGCTCACCTGTCCCACAACATAGCAAATGTCAGGGCGTGTTCCTACCATGACATACATGAGGCTGCCAAGAGCAGACTGGTAGGTAATGTTCTCCATCTCATGCCGTTTTGCTTCCTTTCTGGGGCTCATGGAGGAAGAAGGCTTGATGTCTTTTGTCATGGGTGTGCTTATGGGCTTGTAGTCCTCCATGTTGTAGCGCTTGAGGACGTCCATGATGTACTTGGTCTGGTTCAGCTTGATGGTGCCTTCTGCTCGATTGTGATGGACGGCTATTCCGGGATAGAACGCGAGCGGACCCATGTCGTTCTTCTTGAAACTATTACTGAGATCTGTCTTCAGCTCGTTAAACAACTCGACTGATGTCCAGCAGATGATCAGGTCATCCACGTACAGCGCAACCAGCACCAAGCCTTTCTCATCCTCCTGCACATAGACACTAAGGTCATTCTGGCAGTACGTGAAGGTGAGCTCGACCATGAAGTTGTCCATCTCCTTGTAGCACATCCTTGGGGCCTGTTTCAGCCCTTAGAGTACTTTTGACCAGTTTGCAAACCTTGGTGTCTAGAGTTTTCAATCCCTCAGGCACTTCCATGAGCACTTTTTTGTCTAGTTTCCCGTAGAGGAAAGCTATCTTCACGTCCATCTGGTGGACCTCCAGAACATTTCCAACAGCGAGGCCAGGTATAGATCTAATGGAGGCAAAGGTGACAACAGGCGCAAAAGTCTCCTTGTACTCTAAGCCTGTACGCTGAGAAAAACCCTTCGCCACAACTCTTACCTTGTACTTGTCGACTGTACCATCCTGCTTGAACGTTTTTGGGAGTACCCTTTGTTCACCCCACCACATGCATGTTTGGGGCCTGTCCATAAAAACTCATGTTCCCATCTGTTCAATTAGTGCGAGTTTGCTATCCAGTGCCTCCTTCCACTTGGTCGCATCTTGCATATTTATAGCTTCCGTTACGGTCACAAGCTCTCCCTGAGCCAATCATGACAAGCAGATTCAGGTCCATTTCGCTCTCTCAGCATCGTACTTGGGTTTTTTCTAGTGTGTAGTACGCGGGACTATTGCTGGTGGTACTTCGAGGCTTAGTTGCTTCTGTTGCTCCTGCGTTGCGAGTGATCCGCTATTTGAGGAAGAGCCACCGGCCTCAGAGTTTGACTTAGAGACCTCGGACCACTCAAACTTAGTGTTAGAGTCAGTCGCTGTGGCAGCCTACATAGCCACTCTCCTTGTAGCACCATTCTTCAGTGGCACCATTTGCCAATGCTTTGGTGCATGATCACTTGACTCAAGCAACATACCCCACTCTCCTGATTTGGGAGCATGGAGAGGGTCCAGCAACTCTCCCATGCTAAGTGTCCTTTCTTAAAACTTGACATCTTGGCTCCTCATGAGCTTTCAGCCTCTTTGTCCCACAGCGTGTACGCCTTGTGTGCGGTGTCGTATCAGACCATTACTCACTTAGGAGAACATACATCCAGCTTGCCACTTCCTTCTCCTGCTTGGACCTTTGCCCAGGCAGTACATACAAAGAGCCTCAAGTGTGAGGCATCTGGCTTCTTCCGTGACCAAGCCCCTTATGGCGTCCTAAGCTGCTTCTTTTGCTACTTCTTACCACGCCTTCAAAGTGGGGCTGCTGGAGTGAGATTCACAACGTAGCAAGCCGTTCTTGCACCTTCAGCAGTGAAGCCAGGTGGGAGTTTGGCGTAGAAGAGCACGCTTCGTGTCATGCCGAGGATAGTCTTGTTCATCCGCTTGACAACGCCATTACTGTTGGGGGTGTAAGGCATAGTGGTCTAGTGGGTGATGCCATGTTGGCTTAACTGGCCTTTGCACGCCTTGTACTCACCACTGTTGTCCGTACAAAGTGCCTTGACCTTCTTACTTGTCTGCCGCTCTACCATCGCGACAAACTCTTGCAGCTCCTCCTTGACCTCTCTTTTTGTCTTGAGGAAGTAGATCCACATCTTATCAAGGTCAAGAAAGGTCAAGAAATACTTACTGCCGCCGTTCAAAGAGGTGTGGAATGGTCCACACACAGCAGAGTGAATCGGGTCCAGGAGTGCTGCCGCACGTTGCCCATTATGCTCAAAGGGCTTTCTTTTTGCCTTGCCTTGGAGGCATGACTCACACAGCTTTTTGCGTTTTCCCTCATCCTTGTCCTTGCAGCCCTCCATCGCATGAGCTACTTTGTGCTGCTTCATAGCTAACAGTGTGCTGTCGCCCATATGGCCAAACCCCCTATGCCACAGCTCAGCATCTGTGTCGGTGGACTTGGCCGCCATGGTGACGGCTTTCGGTGCAACATCAGGCTTTGGAGACTTGGACTCTTCAACTGCTGCATATCCCTCATTTACACTCTCAAAGGATTTTATCTGCTCTACGTAGAGGCCATCAACTCTTGGGACCTCTACGACAAGACTCTCCTTAGGATAGGAGATCTTGATGTCCCTGTTCTCGAGAACAACCTTCTCCTCCGTGAAGACGACCTTCATGTCCTGCTCTGTGATTTTGGACACTGACATGAGGTTTGATGCAAACGTCGGCATGTACACGACGATTTCCAAATTCAAGTCTTTTCAGCACTGTTCACGTTGATGATGATGAACTTATCTCCCTCGCCTTGCGCATAAACAAGGCTGCCGTTGGCACACTTGAAGTGACGTTCAGTGTCCCCAATAGAGATAAACCCATTCTTCTCCCTTGAAGAGTGGTGGTTTGTGCCAGAGTCAAGCCCATTGGCTCCACGCTTGAGCAATGCCGCTCCCTTGGTTGCCGAAACGCTCTCAGCCATCATGTTCGACAACTCCTTCTTACCCTTTCCTTTGCCCTCATATCTACCACCATGATCTCCATCTTCCTTCTTGGGAGCCAAGGACTCCCGTGCCCGATACCGATGCTTACCACAGTTATGGCACTTTCCAGGACGCTTTGAACTCTTTCCACCGCCACTATTGCCTTTCCATCCACAGCCACCGCTTCCGCTACTGCTCTAACCAGAAGAAACGTTGTTGCCATGACCACGGTACTATGGAGCATAGGCTGAAATGTTAGCCTCACTACCGCTACTACACATGGCCTGGTTGCGCACGTATTCTGACACTGCCTCATACGTCAAATCCTCCTCATTCCAACCGCCACAAACAGTGATGAGAGGATCCTAGCTTTCAGGTAGCACGATAAAGAGGATCATGGCCTGCATCTTGGTGTCGATGTCCAAGTTCATTTGTGTTACTTGCTACAACAGTCCTTCAAACTGCAAGAGGAAGTCCGCAATCAATTCTCCCTCTCTCACCCTCATGGAAAACAACTTTTCAAGGATGAAGAGGTGATTTGCAAGAGTCGTTGATTGGTGTACACGTACAAGCTTCTCATAAGCCTTTAATGCATGTGTGATACCTTGGAGGTGGATATACACTGACTCAAGCACTGATGTCACAAGAATCACAAGCGCCATGTCATTCTTGACACTCCACGATTCATATCCAGGATATGTTTTTGAAGGTTCAACCTCTTCTCAAAGGAATATCTTCAAGTAGCCATGCACCCTCATGACAATCTCAAATTTTTATTTCCACAAGGGAAAATCAAACCCAGTGAACTTTGACATCCCACCCTTGACCTGCTCGAGAATGAGCGTCACGGGTGTCATCATTCTACTTCTCTACTTCTCTCCTTCTCTGGTTCGTTGAGGCCGATGTAGGCTGATGTAGGCTTTTGTCTGCTACCACTTTAGAAGGTGCAGATCTGTTGCTTACCCCTTAGCTGTTGATCACCTGCAAACAGAGAAGAATGTACACTAGCGAACCCATGACCCGATATGCTCCTTGTCCATGGCTGACATTTCGATAGGCATAGGACGGACTAAGCATGAACTGCTCCCCTGGAATATGTCCGCTATGTCTGGTCCAGATGGACAAGGCATGCAATGCTCCTTTCGAGCAAGTCCCCTTGGTTAAAACTGAATAGTATAGCCAACAAACACTACCTAAGACATCTCCTTATCCTTAGACGCTCTAGAGTTAGTCTCTGAAGCGAGAGGTAATTGGGTCACATCCGAGCCTGGTGACTAATTTTCTTTTTGACCAAAAGGGGGACAAAAACGTTCTAAGGGACATCTTAGAAAATTCCAAGGTCCTTCCTGGTAGACGGTGCCACTTGGCGACCATAGGGAGTGCCATGTAGGCAAGGGGGTTGATGCAATCCAGATTGCCCCCAAAGTGGCTCATCCAAGGAGCCACTACGCGCCTAGGCTAGAGACTAGGTCTTGGACTATAAGAACCTGTCAGTTGCCTGTCATTGAGTATAGTTCTTACCTTTGAGACTCCTAACAAAGTAGTCCACCCAAGGTACACAATAAAGAAACATTGGTTTGTCTAAGTCCCAGGAGTTTGCTCCTCGGGCGTAAGTGACCAGGTGTTGAGGACACAGTGCAAGGAAGTGATTTTTATGAATTCCTTAGTGTGGAAGCTTGGCTCGGAGATTGAGATCATCTCTTGGTTGCAATGTCAAGAGCAGTCGGCGGGAACCATTGTGTCAGAACACGTTTTCTAGATCGCACCTCAGGCAGGTTGACAAAGGGTTATGGGCCCACACTGACTAGTTGTAAGGCACGCTTCTATGCACTCTCTTGCCCTCTCTGTCGTGTAGCACACATCAGTTCCATAAGTTCCATGTGCTCCATATGCTTCATCAGCTCCAACCATAGGTGCTAACACTTAGCGAACAAGGGCCAAGGATAAGCTCTGCCCTTGGAGGTACGACCCTTGGGCCCTAACCAGGATGAGCTGTGCCCTTGGAGGCACGACCCCGGGTTTGCTAGTATGCGTACTTCTTTGTTTCCAGGTGATCAACGGATAAGGGGTAAGCGACGGATCTGCACCTTCTAAAGTAGTAGCAGATAATAGCCTACATCAGCCTACACGGGCCTCAACGAAGCAAAGAAGTAGAGAAGTCGAGAAGCAGAATGTCAACACTCCTGACACTCACTCTCGAAGAGGTCAACGGTTGGATGTCAAAGTTCACAGGGTTGCGTTTTCCATTGTGGAAATGGCAAATCAAGAATGTCATGAGGTGCGTGGCTTCTAGAAGATGTTCCTTGGAGAAGAAGTTGAACCTCCAAAAACAGATCCTGGATATGAAGCTTGGAGTGTCAAAAATGACATGGCGCTTACGATTCTTTAGACATGAGTGCATGAGTCACAACATGGCAACCTTCAAGGTCTCACACATGAATCAAAGGCTTAGGAGAAGCTTGCATGTATACACTAATCAACAGCTCTCGCAAATTGCCTGTTCATCCTTCAAAAGCTGATTTTGATGAAGGTGAACGAGGGAGAGTCGATTCCTGCCTTCTTGTTGTAGTTTGAACGACTGTTCCAGCAAGTGACCCAAATGAACTAGGAAAGCAACACAAAGATGCAGGCCATGATCCTCCTCATGGAGGCTATCTGCATTGCGTAATCCCCCCTACCTACATGGCACTCCTTGTGACCGCCAAGTGGCGCCGTCCACCAGGAAGGACCTTGGAATGTTCTAAGGTGTCTCTTAGAACCTTCGTGTCCCCCTTTTGTTCATAAAGAAAATTAGTCACCGGGTTGAGATTTGACCCACTTTGCTCTCTCTCCAAAGGCTAACTCTAGAACGTCTCAACCACAAGGAGTTGTCCTAGGTAGTGTTTGCTGGCTATACTGTCCAGTTTAGACCAAGGGGACTTGCTTCAAAGGAGTTGTGCATGCCATGTCTATGTGGACCAGACTTAAGGGACTTACTCCAAGGGAGTAGTCCATGCCTAGTCCGTCCTGTGCTTGTCCAAATATTAGCGATGAACAAGGAGTATATCAGGTCCAGAAACTCTCCCTTGCATCTCTATCCATTAGGTGTGAGATCTATCCTCTCTCCAGCAGTCTTGGCCTCAGTCTCTGTCTGTTGTATTGACCATACCGGTGCCTCGAGTCTTACAGAGTGCAATTCGCTGTTGATGTGCTTGGTTTGCCGGGAGATGAAATCATCCTGTACCATTTTCATGGCGCTTTTGTTGTCGATGCGGACCTGTGTTGCCTCTGATTGTGGCACTTTTATCTCGGCAAGCAATCTTCATAGCCATTGTGTCTCCTTGCATGCTTCTAACAGAGAAATGTACTCTGCCTCAGTGGTAGAGAGGGATACACAGTCTTGTTTTGTGCTTGCCTAAGGGACTACACCACCATTGAAGAGGTACACAAAGCCCGAGGTGGAATTGTTGCCATTGATTCTTCCTCCCTAGTTGGCGTTTGTGCAGTATACCAGTCGCAGCGGGTGAGATCCTTCTTGGCCTCCAAACTGGAGTCCCATGTGTCGAGTCTCCTCTAGATAGCACATGATGAAGTTTACTCCTTGCCAGTGCTGTGGTCTTGGATTGGCCACTAACCTACTCACTTGTCCCACTACATAGCAAATGTCAGGGTGTGTTCCTACCTTGGCATGCATGAGGCTGCCAACAGCAGACTGGAAGGGAATATTCTCCATGTCATGCCATTCTGCCTCCATGCTGGGGCTCATGGAAGACAAGAGCTTGATGTCTATTATCATGGGTATGCAGATGGACTTACATTCCTCCATGTTGTAGCGCTTGTCGGCCTCTATGATGTTCTTGGTCTGGTTCAGCTCGATGGTACCTGCTCCTGGATTGCGGTGGACGGTTGTCCCGAGATAGAAGTTGAGTGGACCCATGTCCTTCATCTTGTACTTGTTGCTAAGATCTGATTTCAGCTTGTTCAACAGCTTGATCAATGACAAGCACGTGATGAGGTCATCCACGTACACTACAACCAGCAGCAAACCTTGCTCATCCTCCCGCACATAGACACTAGGGTCATCTGGTAGTGCGTGAAGGTGAGCCCGGCCATGAAGCCATCCATCTCCTTGTACCACATCCTTGGGGCCTGTTTCAGCCCATAGAGTGCTTTGACTAGTTTGCAAACCTTGTCCTATGGAACTTTCCTCCTTTGGGCACTTCCATTAGCACTTCTTTGTCTAGCTTCTCGTAGAGGAAAGCTGTCTTGATATCCATCTGGTGGACCTCCAGATCTTTTGGAGTAGCAATGCCCAACATGGATTTGATGGAGGCAAAGGTGACGACAAGCGCGGAGGTCTCCTCGTACTATGAGCGTGCACGCTCGGAAATCTCCTTCGCCACCACTCTTGCCTTGTACTTGGCGATAGGACCATGCTACTTGAACGTTTTTTGGGGTACCCACTTGGACCCCACCACGTGCGCATTTGGGGGCCTGTCTACCGGAACCCATGTTCCGTTCTCTTCAATGGATGCGAGTTTGCTATCCATTGCCTCCTTCCACTTGGCTGCATATGGCATGCTCATAGCCTCCGTTACGGTCACAGGCTCTCCTTGAGCCAAGCATGACCAGCTGAGTCCGGTCTATCGCCACTCTTAGTATCGTACTTGGGTGGAGGTTTCTTCTGGCGCGTACTACGCCAGAATGTTGCTGGTGGTGCTTCAAGGCTTAGTCTCTTTTGTTGCTCCTGCGCTACCAGTGATCCACTATTTGAGGAAGAGCCATTGTCCTCAGAGTTTGACTCAGAGGCCTCGGACAACTCAGACTCAGCGTCAGAGTTCGTCGCTGTGTCAGCCTGCACAGCCACTCTGCGTGCTGCACCATCCTTCATTGGCACCATCTACCAGTTTTCTGGTACCTGATCACGAGACTCAAGCAACACAACCTACTCTCCTGATTTGGGAACATGGACAGGATCTACAAACTCTCCCTTGCCGAGCGTCCTTTCATGAAACTCGACATCTCATTTCCTGATGAGCTTTCTAGCCGCTTGGTCGTATAGCTTGTACGCCTTGTGTGCAATTTTGCATTTGACCATTATACACCTACAAGCACGTGCATCCAGCTTGCCACTTCTTCTCCTGCTTGGACCTTTGCCCAGGCAGTACAGCCAAAGACCCTCAAGTGTGAGACATCAGGCATCTTCCCTGACCAAGCCTCCTGTGGCGTCCTCAGCTACTTCTCTTGCTGCTTCTTACCTCGCCTTCAAAATGCGACAGCCAGATTGAGATTCACAAGGTAACAAGTAGTTCTTACAGCTTCAGCCCAAAAGCGAGGTGGGAGTTTGGCGACAAAGAGCATACTTTGTGTGATGCCGAGGATAGTCTGGTTCATCTGCTCGGCAATGCCATTACTCTGGGGGTGGTAAGGCGTGGTAGTCCGGTGGTTGATGCCGTGTTGGCTCAACCAGCCTTTGCTTGTTTCGTACTCACCACCGTTGTCGGTACGTATTGCCTTGACCTTCTTGCTTGTCTGCCGCTCTATCATCGCGACAAACTCTTGCACCTTCTCCTTGACCTCTCTCTCTGTCTTGAGGAAGTAGATGCACATCTTGCGACTATGGTCATCAATGAAGGTCAAGAAATACTTGCTGCTCCCGTTTGGAGGGGTGCGGAAGAGTCCGCATGTTGCCCATTACGCTCAAAGAGCTTTCTTTTTGCCTTTCCTTGGAGGCATGGTTCACACAACTTTTTGCACTTTCCCTCATCATTGGCCTTGCATCCCTCCATCCCATGAACCACTTTGTGCTGCTGCATAGCTTGCAGTGTGCTGTCGGCCATATGGTCAAATCACCTGTACCACAGCTCAGCATCTGTGTTGGTGGAGTGGGTTGCCATGGTGACAGCTTGTGGTGCATCATCAGGCTTTGGAGACTTGGGCTCTTCAACCGTGGCATATCCCTCATTTGTATTCTCAAGAGGTTGTCTACAACACGTAGAGCCCATCAATTCTTGGGACCTGTGCGACAAGACTCTCCTTGGGATAGGAGATCTTGATGTCCTTGTTCTTGTCAATCACGGCCTCCTCCTTAGTAAAGATGACCGTCATGTCGTGGTCTGTGATCTTGGACACTGTCAAGAGGTTTGCCACAAAAGACGACATGTAGATAACGTTCTCCAGCTTCAAGTCTTTTTTAGTACCGTTCATGTTGATGCTGATCAACTTATCTCCCTTTCCTTGGGCATAGACAAGGCTATTTTTGGCACATCTGAAGCTACGTTTAATGTCCCCAATGGAGATGAACCCATCCTTCTCCCTAGAAGAGTGGTGGTCCATGCCTGAAACGAGCTTGTGGATTCCACGCTTGAGCACTGCCGCTCCCTTCGTTGGGGTCCACTCTGAGCCATCATGTTCATCCACTGCCGTGCCCAATGACCACGCTTGCCACGGTTATGGAACTTTAGAGGACGTTTTGAACTCTTTCTACCACCAACATTACCTTTTTCTCCACCGCCATCGCTTCCATTGCCGCTCTGACTAGAAGAGAATATTTTGCCACGACCACCGTACTGTGCAGCATAGGCTGAAATGTTAGCCCTAGTACTAAACGACACATGGCCTCGTTACGTACTCACTCGGACTCTACCTCATACGGCAAATCCTCCTTCCAACCGCCAAAGACGATGATGATCAGAGGATCCGAGCTTTGAGGTAGCGCCATGAGGAGGACCATGGCCTGCGTGTTGGTGTCAATTTCCCAGTTCATTTGGGTCTCTTGCTGCAGCAGCCTTTCAAACTTCAACTGGAAGTCCATAATCAACTCTCCATTCGTCACGCTCATCAAAATCAGGTTTTGAACTATGAAGAGGCGATTTGCAAGAAGCGTTCATTGGTGTATACGTGCAAGTTTCTCCTAAGCCTTTTATGCATATGTGATACCTTGGAGGTGGACATGTTGTACCTCATGCTTTGATGTCACAAGAATCACAAGTGTCATGTCATTTTTGACAATTCATGCTTCATATCCAGCATCTGCATTTGAAGGTTCAACCTCTTCTCCAACGAACATCTTCAAGTAGCCATGAACCCTCATGATAATCTCAAATTGTCATTTCAAGAAGGGAAAACCAAACCTTGTGAACTTTGACATCCCACCATTGACGTGCTCAAGAGTGAGCGTCACGGGTGTCGTCATAATGCTTCTCAGCTTCTCGGCTTCTCTGCTTCTCTACTTTGTTGAGGCCAAAATAGGGTGATGTAGGCTATTGTCTACTACCGGTTCAGAAGGTGCAAATGCGTTGCTTACTCCTTAGCCGTTGATCACGTGCAAACAGAGAACACACCCTAGTGAACCCAGGGTCGTGCCTCCAAGGGCAGAGCTTATCCTGGTTAGGGCTGAAGGGTTGTACCTCCAAGGGCAGAGATAATCCTTGGCCCTTGTTCGCTAAGGGCCAGCACGCGCCGTTGGAGCTCATGGAGCAGATGGAACAGATGGAGCTGATGGAGCTGATGTGTGCTACAAGACACAAAGGACGAGGGAGGGCACATAAGCGTTCTTTACAACTTGTCAGTGTGGGCCCATAACCCTTTGTCAATGTGCCTAAGGCGACGGTCTAGAAAACGGGTTCCGACACAATGGTTCTTGCCGACCGCTCTCGTTATTGCAACCAAGAGATGATATCATCCTCAAAGCTAAGGTTCCACACTGATCAGTTCATAGGATCACTTCCTTGCACTGTGTCCTTAGCACCTGGTCACTTTTACGCGAGGAGCGAACTCTTGGGGCTTAGACCGACCAATGTTTCTTTAGTGTGTGCCTCTGGTGGACAACTTTGTTCGGAGTCTAAAAGGTATTAATTGTACTTAATGACAGACAATTGACAGGTTCTTATAGACCTAGAGCAAGCCTCTAGCCTATGCGCATTGTGGCACCTTGGATGAGCAACTTTGGGGGCACTCTGGATTGCATCATCCTCCCTGCCTACATGGCGCTCCGTGTGATCGTCAAGTGGCGCCAGCCACCAGGAAGGGCCTTGGAATGTATTAAGATGTCTCTTAGAACCTTCCTGTCCCCCTTTTGGTCACAAAGAAAGTTAGTCATTGGGTTGAGATTTGACCTTATGACCTCTCGCTGAAGAGACTAACTCTGGAACATCTAAGCGACAAGGAGTTGTCCTAGGTAGTGTTTGTTGGCTACACTATCATATTGAGACCGAGGGGACTTACTCCAAAGGAGCAGTGCATGCCTTGTCTATCTGGACCAGACTTAGGGGACTTACTCTAAGGGAGCAGTGCATGCCTAGTCCGTCCTGTGCCTGTCGAAATGCCGGTCATGGAGTAGGAGCATATCAGGTCAATACCTACGTGTTGGAACTCGTCATTTAACATATGCCATGGAGGATGGTGAACCTAAAGGTATTTCTTGATATCTCGTTAGAGGAAAAACACCTCACGTGCAGCCAGACGAGGCTAAATGGGAGCTCATGGGGCTCCTCGAGATGGTGCTGAAGCCATTCAAGGCATTTACCAACGATTTCATTAGTTAAGCATGTCCAAGAAATTCTTTGGTATTGCCATTTTTTAGTCTGTCATTGGCCAAGAGCCATGGACGGATGGTGAAGGCAGGAGCGGTAGAGAAGAAATAGAAGACAAAGGCACTGCCGGATACTTCGGAATAGCTGCAAGTGTAATTCAAGGATGCTTGAAGGCGGTCCTAGACAAGATGTGGCTGGAACTTGGGAGGGAGGGGGATGAGGAAGGAGAGAATGTACATGGAGTTGTGCATATACAGTACAATGCATTATGTAAAAATGCATGCAAATGTGGTTCAGTAGGATGCTCCCAAGCTTGGAAGGAAAGGGATGGGAAATGGGGGGAATTGTACAGTATTGTGCAAATATGCGATGGAGTATGTTTTGTAAAACTGCATGCAAATTTTATACAAGGTGTTGTTTGAGCTGGGACAAGGAGGGAGGGGGAAGGGAAAACTAGGGGATGTAGGGAGTGTTGTATAAATGCATTGAAGGGTGCATTATGCAAAAACGCACAAAAATGAGGTTCTACAAGATGTTATCTGAGGTTGAAGGGGGAAAGGGGGAGGGGCATGTCCATGGTGTTTTGCAAATGTATTATGGACTGTTTTATGTTAAAATGTATGAAAATGTAATTGTGTAGGGTGCCATAGGAGCTTGGAGGGGGAGGAGGGGGATAGGTGGGGGTACGTTCGGTATTTACATGATGCTCTTCTTTGTTGTACTCTCATTAAACTAAAGAACTTTGCCAAGAAGTCTAACATGTGGCACGTGGTGGTGACATTTACCAGTTTGCATTTCTGCCTACGCTACTTCATTCGCGTGCACAAGCTGACGCGGATTGAGTCCGCTGTAAGATAGGAGGTCCTCATCTTGGAGAAACACCGGCCATACTTAATCTTTGGCCAGGTAATCAAGAGGGCTACGCATGCAGCAACCAGAATAGCAGTTGCAAAAGGGGCACAAATAATTGCTTGTGCTATACAAGTAGACGATGGTAATGGCAATGACATTGTGGGTGGAACCGTCTTCAACTAAGCAATTGCTACCTTTATGCGACGCATACGTGGTCATACATGGTCCGGTGGAGTAGGCAAGAAAGTATAGTACTTAAAGGAAAGAGATGACCTTGGAGCAGCAAGCATGTGGGACTAAAAGGAGATTAATTATGCCAAGGAATGGTTATAGAATCACTCAAAGTGTAGGAGTGTATATAGAGCTAGAGCTTGGGTTAGTCAGCTGTCTCATAAGCCAAACCACTTAGCCATAGAGGCCAAAACTCACACTAGAGTCCATAATCTCACACCAGAGAGGAAATCAGCCGAACAATCTGGCTGACCACTCATAGACAACCTAGAGAGCTAGAAAATGCTTTCATGGCACACTCCTAGTGGTCATATAACCCACAATCCCATGGAGAACTTCCATGTATCCATGGCTAGCACACAAGGATCTCAACTCACCTAAAAGGTAAGAAGAGATACCTTTTGCTAGTCACCACACTTTGACAAGGCAATCCAAGAATCTAAGACCTTTTGGGATGTTTCTTCCATCAGGTCTTGACCTTGGACCTCTTGCCTTTTTCTTTTTTTTGGCTAAGGCATGGAGCCGTCAATCATGCTCACCCGGACACCGGCCGTTGATGATCCTAGAAAATCCAAAAATGCATATCTCCCAATCTGATTGTCTGACTGGTTTGAAACTTGGATCGTGGACATTTTGCCACCTAGTCTTTGAATTTATGAAGTTAGATTGACAATTGGAGTTTGTATCTGGTAGTTTCCTAGAAATTGCTCCTTTGCACCTCAAAGTACGACGGATGGCCCATCTATCAACAATCTCCCACTTTGTCGTCGTTAGAGTGGGCTGAGTCTACATGCTGCAGCTTCATATGTGTCACTGTTTTAATGCAAAAATCAGCGACTTGATTGTTGGTTGGACTGGACTCAAGGTTGATTGTACCCTCTTGTACCATGTGCCGGGTGAAGTGACATGCAATTTCAATGTGCTTGATATGTGCATGGTGCTCATGATTCGTGGCAAGTGCGATTGTGTTGTGGTGTTTGACGTCCACAGTAACTCCCGCAATCCCACTCATCTTTGTCATGAGGCGTTGGAGCCAAACAGCTTCCTTGTCTCTAAAACTGAGAGATATATACTCGGCTTTGATGCTTGAGGTGGCCACAACGTCCAGCCGCTTGTTGCACAAGCTTATGGCACCCCCATTCATGAGAAACACATATTCAAGGATAGACTTCCAATCCGTTGGGTTTGAAGTGCAATCTATGTTTGTGTAGCGAATGATGGTGTTGTTAGTCCCGTTATAGGTGATGCCGATGTTGATGATTCCAACAAGGTATCCAAAGATCCACTTCATGGCCTTGAAGTACTCAGGTCCGGGGTTTGTCATGCACTGGTTCAATACGCTCATGCCTATTTGAGGTCCGGCCTGGTTGCCACCATCAGGTACATGAGACTACCAATGATGCTGTAGTACTTCTGACACTCAGCTATTTCTACATCTCTTCTAAAGCTCACAAGGTACTATCGTGTCTCAAGCCGCATGCCGATTGGTTGTCCTTCTGCCCCACTAAAACCATTGTAGTTCTTCTTTGATATAGCGGCTCTTCTATAACAAGAAAGAGTGTGATTTACTGTTACGTGTGATCTAGATGCCGAGGAAGCATGATGCCCTCGAGATTAGACATCTAGAAGCCCTCCTAAATTGACTCCTTGAACTCCTATACTACCGACATGGTATTGGAAAGGAGGAGCATGTCATCCACATATACGTTGATGATGAGGACCTCATGTTCATGCTGCCAGCAATAAACACTGTAATCACTCTTGCTGCGCTCAAACCATATACACAACAGTGCCGCATCCAGCTTCTTATTTCAAGCACGAGACGCTTACTTGAGGCCATATAGCGACTTGTACACCTTAGAAACCAGGTGCTTTTGGCCATCCATGACGAATGCCTCTGGTTGCTCCATGTAGATCTCCTCCTCCAAGTCACCATTCAAGAATCTCGTCTTGACATCCACGTGGTGGATCTCAAAGTCCCCAGCTATTGCATAAGAGAGGAGTGTGCGTACGGAGGAAAACTCTGCAGCAGGAGCGAATGTTTTAGTGTAGTCGATGCACTCCTGCTGCGAGTAGCCTTTGGCAACTAGCCTTGTTTTATACTTTTCAAGGTTGCAATTAGCTCCCCCCTTCTTCTTGAGCGCCCACTTGCACTTGATCACCTTGCGACCAAGTGGACACTCTATTAGTCTCCATGTGCCATTATCAAGCTAAAACTGTATCTCTTGCTTCACAGCTTGTGCCGAATTTGTTACATCTGGTGCATCCATTGCCTCCTTTGAAGATGCTAGCTTATCCGAATCTGCTACAACCGCATCATTAATCTGTTCTGGTTTTGGTACCATCCAGAAATGGCCATGTTCACCAGGTTTGTAGCGCATTCTTGGAGATTACATGTAACCTGGTGCAGAAGCTGTAATGGACGTGTTGGATTTGAAGGAGAGAGGGAGCCTTTGAGCAGCGAGCATGTGTGATCGGAAGGGCATCACTTGTACTGAAGAATGGTTGTTCAATCACTCAAAATGATGGAGTACATATAGAGCTAGAGCCTGGGTAAGTCAGCCCTCTCACAAGCCACACCACTTAGCCATGGAGGCTAAGGCTCACACACTAGAGTCCATAATCTCACACAGGGGAGGAAATCAGCCTAGCAATCAGGCTGACCACTCACACACGACTTAGAGAGCTAGAGGATGCTCTCATGGCACACTCCTAGTGGTCACATAACCCACAAACCCATGGAGAATCGCCATGTGTCCATGGCTAGCACACAAGGATCTCACCTCACCTAAAACGTAAGGAGAGGTACCTTTATCCTAG
>SZWC01033069.1:5272-16167 GCA_023375785.1 Penium margaritaceum | reverse complement strand
AGGAGTGTAACAGGGAAACAAAGTATGTTTGGACATGTGTATCAGCAAATACGTACCTTCCTCCGTATACACTAATTCAACAAAGAAGGCTTCTCCAGATACAATCTCCAATGAACCACCCTAGTACACTTCCAAGTGGAAGAAGGGGAGAAGGGGGAGCAGACTCGAGTAGTACCACATCGATGACACGATGGACAGTTAGTGGAAGGAATACAAAGCTTTGACTAGCCCATCGAGTGTCGGACTATCCCGCAAACATGGTAACCTTCCACGTCACGCCTGTGCAGAATGAAGTAAAAGATAGGCAAGGATTCAATAATACACAAATAGCACAAAATGAACAATGTGCACAATGTATGCATCATTTGAAGCAAAGGTATGATTAAGTAGTTTCAAGACATGATATACGTTAAAGTATTTTTTGTGATGCATTCAGTGAACCCTATTGTGAAGAAACGGCATGGAAGTTCAGGTGTTCATGTACACATAACTATGTATGAACTTGAATAGAACAGGTAACTTCCTACAAACATTGTCCATTTCTAGCTTTCTTTCATGGAAGTATCCTCACCATATGTTCTCTCTCATTCACAAATTAGCAAGTGTATTGATTTGGGGTGATTGATCATAATTGTACTGAGCTTTCATTTTGTCATTGAGAGATTCTCATTGTGGTCATCCATTGGTCCAGTGCATTGGGAACTCTTTGAATTGTCCAATGACTGTGTGCTACCGAATATCCGCAAAATGTATGTGTGCAATATGTTTGCGAGCTCAACTGCATAAACATTTTTTCAGCCCACATGTGCAGTGTTCAACAATTGGCCGAAGAGAAACCTATGGTCAGCCCACGTTTGCGATAATCTCATGGAACAAGAGTGCAAGGGCGCGACAAGTAACAGTCACCAAGCTATCGCTTAGATCCAGTTCACTCTTCAAACTTGATGGTTTGCACTGTCCACGTTTGCACAAGTGGGGCCTGTGCAACACATGAAACATCATTGTAGAGGCATGTTTTCTTGCCATAGCTACGGCTTGTTGAACACATGGACATGGCTACCGACGGCGACAGGAACGAGGTTCCAAATGGGCTGTGGCAATGGGACCAAGTTGGGGCGTGGGGCGAAGACAAAGCATTCCAGAAATCACCCCTGTAGCATCTGAGTCAAGCCGCAGCTGCATTGGCTTCCGTAAAGGTGGAATTTGATGATTGGATTATGCGGAATGGTATGCCAGCATGGATGTCTATTACTCCTGAACCAGAGACCATGGTGTGGATCCTGGGTAGGCTCACACCATCTATGCGTCTGCCAAAAACTCCGGATCCCGGGGATCCTTGGCTGTACACAACCTCCTAGCCCTTAATGTATGTGGAAGTGGGTATTTGTAATGTTTATTTCTCAATTTATTGAAGATGTATCCAATGTGTCCCACCTCACCTTTTTTATAGTAGTAGGTGTGTCTGCTATTCATTTCTCAAATGATTGAAGATATTCCCAGTATATTGAACCTCACTCTTTTCATAGATGTGGGTACATGTAATGTTTTTTTCCTCAAACGATTAGAGCTGTATTCAATGTGTCCTCCCTCACTGCTTTGATGATCCGCACTGCCAATCAATGCATGTGTGACCTTCCCTATACCCACATCCATGATGTCACTGCCTACAATGGCAAGTAGATTAGTGTGGAATAATCATAGTTTGAAATGTACACCATGTGTCCAAACACTGTAGTGAAGTGTTTCACTTGGTAGGTTGATGAAATTGACTTAGAACATGTTCAATATGACCTACAACAATTCTGAATGCCATGTTCAACCAAACACTGCATATGTGGAGCACTGATGTCATTACATTACACGATGCCATGTATTCATGTTACATGCTGCTGTACTACATTATGAAGACATGTAATGTGTGCAGAAATAGTAACAAAATCATCTAGTATCTAGTATTGATGGCTGTTGAAAAATTGCCCCTCCGCATGCCCAAGTGCGGCGCCGGGAGGCGCTGACGAGCCGCCAGAAAATGGAAACTCCGCTCCGGCGGATCTGGCGACTCGACATTTGCTTGGATCCTAAAATGCAGGATTGCCCCTGAAATTTGACAAGTTGCTGAATCCGGTGGAAGTTGTTTCGCCGGAATCGGACAAGTATCGAGGGAGATATGGCTTTCCAAAGTTGGGGTATGCGCAGCGGCTCTGGGAGCCGGCTGCGACTGGAAATCCGGTCGATAATCGACCGGACCGAGTAGCAAAAATACCATGTGGAGAAAATGCTCCGATAGGCCTGCCGAGGCGTCCGGTGGATGATCCGCCTGATCAGGTGGATCATCTACCGGATCCAGTAGTGCAGGTTGTTACTGAGGGACAACGAAAATCCTGGCTCGACGTCCGAAACTCAGTAGTACATTTTGTTACTCGGGGACTTAGTCAAAATTCTGACTGCAGGTCCGCGGACAGGTTTCGAACCTCGTCACACCCCATCACCAAACACGACCCAAAAGTGGGTAGGGTGCGTGGAAACAGTGCAGGGTACCCCCACACCATGTGCAATGGGATATGCGCCTTGGGAAAGGCGCTTCGCACGTGAATGAAGGCGCCACGGCGAGTGGCGGCGTCAGGCTTTTGTGGTGGGTGAGACCTGCGCTTCGGCAAGCATAACTTGAGCTACACTTGGCCGAATCATGCGCGGTTTGGTGCTCTGAAAAGCTCATGACTAGAACTATAAATGTTGTGATCATGTCTATGTTAAAAAAATAACGCAAAACGACGTTATTCCCTTCGCAAACTGACTGTCTCTTGATTCCTGCTCACATAGCGTGAGACGACCAGAAAGCTCACGCTCAGTCTCAGATTCACCCAAAACAGTAGACGTGAACCACTAGAGGCAATCAGAAAAACGTCGGGACCGCACCACGTGGATCTCAACCTGACAATGACTAATGCTCAATGAATGAAGTTAATAGAATCATAGACATGTGAAGCTGAAACTCATTGACAAGTTATGCGGAAAACATCTTTCAATACATCAAATCAAGTAAAAAAGTGGTGCTATGTCACATGAACTAATCCACACCTGAACGTACATGGATAAGCAGTGCACAAAACAAACGACCTCACAAGCAGGACACTTTATCCCTGCACTTAACTCCCCACATGCATCATGGAACTCTTCTCCATAGGAGGACGCACACATGCCACTGCATGAATTGGCCACTTTACATATGGCCCTTTCTCTGTCTCTCTCCCCTAGGTTGAGGTTAGCCATCTTGCAACTGATTGAATCTCCATTTGTCTTTGCACCACAAGTATAGTGGGCCACATGTGATCTGACACTATGCCGGCACTCTAATCCTTGGTTTCCGCCTGACCATGATCTTCTCCAGCACATGGATCTGCCTCACCTGCACACAAGTCACAAACAAGACACACAATGGTTCAAACTGATAAATACACCTTAACCTGGCAATGGACATGTCAGAAGCAGAGGAGAAAAGCATTACCTATAGTCAGATAGAGTGTCCTATGCGCATGCACTTGCGTTGCACCGGCTTCTCGTCCTCGGATGAGTGTGAGGACAAGGAGCTGTCTGCTGTCTCCCACTCCTCAGACTCCGATGTCATGTAGTTAGAGGCCTGGTACTCCTCGGATCAGTCAGAGGAGGACGTGCCATCGTCTGTAGTGTCCTATGCTGCTGCTTGGGGAGTCCCAGGGTCTTCAACCTGGGAGGAAAACATGGATTCTGCTACATCATCTGCTCTCACAGTTACAGGGTCTGCTTCATCACCTACTGTAGTAGTTTCTACTGTTACATGATTTACTGCAGCAGTTCCTGCTATTGCATCACATGCAGCAGCAATGCTGGCCACTACATTAATTGCTATACCAGTTCCTGCTGTTGCTGCTGCTTTTGGGATATAGCCATCTGTCACACGCTCAATGTCGTACACAACACCCGAGTCAGGTGCATCGCCATGACCTGCTGCTGGAGTTCTGCTGCCATGACCGCTTGGCGGATGTCCAGCCAGCCCACACTGGCTGCAAATGCGCTCCATCTTACGACGCTCATAGCAGTCCTCGCGCCTGGACATTGGTCGCCCAGCACCCCACTTCTTGCCTTTCTCAACGTCCTGTATCTTGCGTAGATTGACCCCCAGCATCAGGGTGGCGGTAGGTCCTCTTCCACGCCATCTGAGTGAGGTGTATGTCAACATACATATACTACTACACCCACCAGTAGGCTGATCCTGTGTTGGCATGGATAGCAGTACTCAGCCCACATGCCGTAGCTATACTTCTTCATGTTGCTATCCACCTGATGGCCGGAAAGGCTCTTTGGCCCCAAGAAGGTTTGATGAAACAGATCTTTCTTGTCCATCTCTGTGCACGTAACTGTCTGGGGGTCCACCCGATTGAACTGCAAGCTGTATAGTCCATAAGAATCCATTTCTAACAGGGACACCAGCAAAAGGACGGATGCAAAACTGAAAACAAACTTTTCTACAGGAACCTCGGCGATGTACGCAAGGAACAGAGACCAAGACAATGCCTTCTCTCCCATGAGATTCTCCTGGGCCATCATTTTGACATGGTAGACAACCAAGTAGTGCACCTTCTTGCTTGTGCAAGCCTTGATAATGTGCTGCAGGACCTTGGTGTTGGTTGAGGGCTTATTCTTGGCGGTTTCCTCAATGTGGCGTAGAAACCATGCATTACGACTCGCCTGGTTACCCTTCTTGGTGTTGGGGGTGCACTTGTGCCCGTAAACGTACTCAATGACGATGATGTTGCTATACTTGCACTGGTAGCACACCTTCAGCCATGTACAGCCGGTGGTCTTCCACTGACCACCGTGGACCTCAAGTCACGTTAGCTCCCTATGAATCCAGGACAGTGGCATGCTGCGGTCCACAGAAAAATCTGGAAGGCTTGGCCACCCGGTGTTGAACAGGACAGGAGGAGGGTGAAACTGGAGGAGAGAGGGTGGAGGATAGAGGATGAGAGTGGTGGTGGGAGTTAGTCGACCGAGAGCCAGGTGGCTCTTGGTTGTTTTGAGGGGCGACGCCAAGAGTTAGCCGCGGGACCAACTTTGGCTCTCGGTGGTGTGAGAGGGAGGGAGCTCTCGAGAGCTGTGAGGGGGAAGGACTCTCGGGAGCTGTGAGGGGGGATCGAGGCGAGGAACTTAGACTAGGGAGGAGATCGAGGCAAAGAGTTGAATACTTTTTGGAAAAGAATGAGCGGAACGAGCGAGCCACGCTGACCCCTACCGTATCGCGTGGCTCAGCTCGCGTGGTTTGCCACCCAGCGTGGCGAGCCACATACAATGAACATGACTCAATTCAGATTAAAACAGCGAGCGCAACCTCAGAAAGACACAGACTCCCTATCCTACTTTGTACAAGGAAGGAGCATGCAAAGTAGGCTATAACACACACAAAAAAGTAGGACTAATCTAGGTGTGCTATCAATGTTTGCTACTTTAAAATGATAGCGCAAGCGAGGGTAGGTGGTGCAAGCGAAATGCTTGAACACCACAACACAAGCGGCAACAACGAGAGGGAGATGGCTGGGGGATACGAGGCGCACGCCACCAGTATGGAGAAGAAGTGCACAAGGGAGACACCAGCCACATCCCAACGCGTGAGGTCAGACGAGGACACCTACGCGCACGCCCCCTAACACACCCAGCTAAAGTACCGTGGGAGCACCGGCACAAGCGCACACCGCTGGAGGGATCCCACCAGAAACACTCCACCAGAAGTACCCTTCCATCATCATCAATCCAGAAGCACATGTCCAGAAGCGTCACATCCACGAGTACCCAGGAGGAACACCACTCCAGGAGCACTCCATCAGAAGTACCCCTCCATCCGCAACAATCCAGAAGCACTCATCCAGAAGTTCCGCATCCACGAGTACCCCACAAGAAGTACCACTCTAAGAGTACCCATCCAAAAGCACCCTGCTAGAAGCACCCAGACTGTGCAACCTGTCAGAATTGCCGCACTACTAGGAGCGCCAGACCGTCAGGAGCGGTGATCGAGAAGCACCTAGTGAGGATGGAAGGGGGGGGGCTCTATAGTAGAGAGTCAAGGGCCTGCACACCATCACCCAAGAGGCACACGATGATAGAGACACACACAAGACACAAGGGGAGGGGCAAAATAGGGGGGAACGGGACAAGAGACTGGACAGAGACGACTGGGAGACACCAGACCGGCGGCAAGTGGCAGCAAGTACGGATGAACCTGCAAAGGAAAAACACCTGGAGGGAAGAAGACCAGGGCGAGGGGAGAAATAGAGATGCAACATATGAGCGGTCATCAAGGAGAGGACCAATCAACGCAGGCAAGTGACACGTGAAGAAAGGGAGAGGGTCAGTCTAACGGTGGGAGGGTATGAAGACCAACAGCAGTGATGCTTGAAGCGAAGGCAGGCTGGTGAAGGGCCTTCGTGAGGAAGTCTGTGAGCTGGAACTCGACAGAGATGAACCAAAGAGTGACATCACCCGCTGCGACAATGTCACTCACGTAGTGGTGCTTAACATTGATATGCTTGGTATGACAATAAAACGCACCAGCATTCTTGGCAATGGCCAACCCACTCTCACTGTCTGTATGGAGGGGCATAGCCGGGGTGGGGAAGCGATGTGCACTGAGAAGGTGACGGAGCCACAGTGCCTCAGCGACAGCACCACCCAAAGCCATATACTTAGCCTCTCCAGTGCTGCAAGAGACACAACCCTGCTTCTCGCTGCGCCAAGAGAAGGCAACAGGGCCAAGGAGGAAGACAAAGTTGCTACGGCTGCGAGCGCTTGGATCGCATGCATAGTCACTATTGGCGTAGCCCTCCAAGAGGGGCATGCCAGACCTAGCTAGGAAGACAAGTCCGGCTCGGGCACAACCGAGGATGTAGCGAAGGACGTACGCGGCCGCGTGGAGATGAGCCGTGCGAGGCTCGCGGGCGTACTAGACGAGGACATTCACTGTATAGGCGATGTCCAGGCGAGTGGTTCCAGCCAGGATCATGAGCGCACCAATGATGGACTGGAAGGTGGCCGCAGACTCCAACGTACCTGCCTAAGTGTCATGGGCCACATGAAGGGCGAGCTGGGTGCCTGGTGGCATTGGTGATGAGGCAGCGGAGAGTGGGCGAGAGAGGTCCACAATGGAGGTGAAGCAGTCTGCGAGGGTCTTGACATAACACTCCCAATGAACCAATAGACAGCCGGGGAGGCGCTCAATCTGCATGTCTAGGAACATGGTTATGAAACCAAGGTCCTTCATGCGGTATGCCGAGGAGAGGAGACCCTTTGCATCTGAGATGGCGGAGGAGGAAGAAGAGGTGATGAGGAGGTCATCCACATACACCAGAATGAAGGCAGGCAGGAGAGTCGTGCCAGCGAAGAAGAGAGAGGGGTCGGCCTGAGTGGGACGAAAACCATCGCGGACAAGGGTGGACGAGAGTTTCTCATTCCAACAACGACGAGACTAACCGTAGAGTGCGCGACGGAGGCGGCAGACCCGTCCGAAACCATTAAAGAAGTCGAGAGGCTGGACCATGTACAGCTCCTCCTCTAGGCAACCATGAAGGAACGCATTGTTCACGTCCATCTGGTGAAGCTCCCACTGAAAGTGAGCTGCAGCACAGATGATGACGTGACTCGTCGTAAGAAGGCCAACAGGGGTGTAAGTGTGAGTAAAGTCGACCCCGAGAACTTGGGATTAGCCCTTGGCGGTGAGACGAGCCTTGCACCGGTCGAGGGCACTTGAGGTGGAGAAGATGCGAGTGGGCAGAGCAAGAGAGTGCAACAAGTGCTCTAGCATCGGCCGCGTGGGCAGAGACATAGTGAGGGCCAAGAACTTGATAGAGGCCTTCGCCAAGGGGGCAACGACTGGGAAGGACAACACGACCACTAGCGCGATCCGTGACCGCGACACGACCAAGGGCATAAGTGGTAGAGGAACCGTAGGAATCGAGTACCGGAACGGAAAACAAAGAGAAGTCAAGGGAAGGAACATAAAGAAAAGAGGACAGAGACAGGTCATCGGCAGGAGACCTTACGCAGACAGTGCCAACACCAAGGACAGGCAGTGGTGCACCATCACCAGTGAAAATGGCTGTGATGACAGATACAAGACTGAAGGTCATGAAGAGGTCACGGACAGGGAACATCTGATCGGTGGCGGCCCCGTCAACAACCCAAGATGGGGAGGCGACACGCTCAGTACCGAAGAGAAGGCAATAGGCAGACGTGCGAGGAGGCACACCCTCTGATGGGGGACTCGACAGTGAGAGAGGAGCAGACTGTGGTGAAGAGGCAAGGGTAGCAATAGACTCAAACAACGGAAAAGTACCAATGGGCGGAGGACCGCCAAGAACTAAGCCTGCACACCGAATCCGGTTCCTGAATCCTAGCCTGGATTCGGATTCGCGGTTCGAATCCACTGTCTGGATTCGGATTCGCGGATCCGAATCCAGGATTCGCGAATCCTGGTAGATTCCCGAATCCAGACGAATCCAGTCATTTTTTCTCTTTCTTTCACTTAGTGGAGGGGTTAGAGTTCAATGTTGAGTGAAGTTTCTGAGGTCCTCTTTAGCTCTTTAAATTTTCTGACAAGGAGCATGATGGTGGAAAGTGTGGTTTTGTTGCAATGTCACATAAACTGTTTTGCTCCATGCATGACTGGTAACATGACAACAGCATGACGGAATGCCTGTCCTTCTACAGTTGCTAATATTGCTAACATCACAGCATGACGGCATGTCTGCCCTCCTACGTTTGCAAGCATTGCTAACAACTTCACAGCATGACGGCATACCTGCCCTCCTACATTCTCTACTCACTACCTGCATCATCATCACATGCACCATCACCCTCAACATCGCCACGAGCAATGAGCTCATCATCCATGACATCCTCATAGTCAAGACTGTCATCACCCTCTTGAACCTGCTCTTCATGTGCAACCTGCGCTGGTCGACGGAGGAGATTCACACGCTTCTCTTCTTCCTCCAGTTCTGGAGCAACGTCGCCATTGGGTGTGACTGGGAAGTTTTCCANTGAGAAAAGGCGCTCCGATGGTGTGCTTGTCGCCGGAACGGCGAACAGGTCAAGCGCAGCAAGGTGGAAGGTAGGATAGATTTTGTCATGCTTCCGCATATACTTGAGGATGTTGCAGCTACGGCCCTTCTTCACATCTTTGGCCCAGCTGTCGACCTCCATGTTGAGAGAAGACGGTTCAGAGGGCTGGGGCACTTCCGGTTCGGCAAACATGTCGGCACCAGCATCCTCGAGAGCTGCAGCAAGCACGCTCTGCTCCTCTCTGATTCTCTGACTGCGGCGAGGCTGAACCTGTCCAGATGTAGCTGCGTTGCCCTCGTCGTGTGTCTGGGTGTTACCTGCATCAGAGAAGTGACAATGATGTTCTTATGTTGTATGTTGGCTGCCGTACAATGAGCAATAACATTTTGTATGTTGGCTGCCATACAATGAGCAATAACATTTTGTATGTTGGCTGCCATACAATGAGCAATAACATTTTGTATGTTGGCTGCCATACAATGAGCAAAAGCATTTTGTATGTAAGCTGCCATACACATGCACTGACATTGTTACATTAGCGGAACACATGGTTACGGGAATGTCAACATACCTGCAGTGCCTGTCGTGGATGATGTTGCAACAGCTTCGCTGCGACTCTGCGAGGTAGAGGCGCCTGCAGCTGCTGCCGCGGATGCTGCGGCCGCTTCCAAAGCAGCTGCAGCTTCTTGCTCCTCCTCACGGTGTTGCAGCACCTTCACGTTGTACGGACGCAGAAGATCAAGGACTTTCAGCTGCAGCTGTGCAGCGTTGGTGATGCTAAGCTTGGGGTGGATGCGCTTGTAGAAATGCAGCTGGAATCTTGGGTCGACTGCCGTCGCCAACACATGGCGCTCGGAGCACAGCTTGACGTACTTGTCAAGCTTTGTGATCACAGCAACAATGCCATCCTTCAGCTCGAGCAGGAGCTGTTCCTTGCAGTCAAGTCTGCCGGCATTACCACGGCGCTTCGCCTTCTTCTCAGCAGCCAGCGCCTTCACGAGCCAACTCTGCATCTTCTCCAGAAGAGAGGCGTAGAATGGAATGACCAGTGACAGCGTTGGGTAGGAAGACCCAGAGATGTCGTCGGTGAAGCTTTTGAAAGGCTTCAAGATGACGGTCACTTGGCCGATGAGCTCCCAGTCGTCGTAGGAGGGGCGCAATGCCGCACCGTCACGCCCAAACTCGGTCAGCCACGTCTCCAAAACGTCTTTGATACCGATGACGCGCTCGCACATGTCAAGGGCGCTGTTCCAGCGCGTCTCCATGTCCAAGTGCAGCGAGAGGTACTTCTGGCCAGCCTCCTTCACCGCCTCCTCAAGCGACTCCTCCCTCGTTGGAGTCCGCGTCACGAATACCGCGATAGAGTGAACCTGCTGCAGAATGGTGGAGATGCGCGGCTGCTTGAGGAGATCACCGACGGCGAGGTTGATGACGTGTCCGAGGCACCAAATGTGTCCGGCCTTTGTGAAGGAGTCGTTGTTGGGAATGAGGTGAGAGTCGATCATGGAGTCATTCGTGGACTCGTTGTCCACGGTGAGGCAGAACATGCGCTCCCACAGGCCCCACTGCTGCAGTGCCGTCCGCAGCAGGTTGTAGAGATTCTCGGCCGTCGCGCCGCGGGCGATGCAAGGGAAGGCCAGCGCGATGGTCCGCACCTTGTAGTTGTTGTCGATCCAATGGCCCGTCAGTCCAAGGTATTTGGTGTTGTTGATGGCCTTCCAACCGTCAGTGGTGAAGCTTATGGCGCTTGTCACAGCGGCAAGCAACGTCTTGATGCGGGCGCGGTATGCGGGGGCAGCCACCTTGAT
>SZWC01033066.1:1622-20153 GCA_023375785.1 Penium margaritaceum | reverse complement strand
ACACACACACACACACACACACACACACACACACACACACACACACACACACACACACACACACACACAAACACATCATCATCACTACAGGTGATTAATCTACATTAAAGCTCTTTGGTGCAAAGCTATGACACTACATGAAGCCAACAGATGTGGGAATACCATCAAGTTAGCAAGCATTGGCCACAGCACCGATGCCAAACTTATGGAGAGATTTATTGAAGTGATGTTGCATACTATTAAACTCTAGAATGGGGCATATACTTGTAGGATTGCATGCACCACATACACTCATGATGTGGTTCAGTTCTTACACACTTGCATGCTTCTGCCTTAGTGAGCCGAGTTGCTAATCCCTCAGGACCACATGTCCGGCTTATGCCGGTGAGTGAGAAACCGCCTGGAGCTCGCTTTCTCTAGGGTCGAGTTTGTTCCCTGGGTGGCGTCCGGGCCCCATGTCGAGAGACTCGCGTGGATGGCCCGGTCAACTGGCGTTTACCACATCACTCGCCACTTACTCATTGACTTGTTGTTCTCTCACTTTGCGTAACGTGAGCTTGTCCCACACGATCCATGGTGTCACTGTTGGAGTGATGCTCCTCACCATGGCAGGAGTGACTCCAAAAAGGAACACCAGAAAGACAAGCCTTAGTGGCTTAGTGGTTAATGGTGTCCACCTCTAGAGGCAGGGGCCCGGNAGATGCCAGGAAGCTAGCTCAACCTCTAGAGTTCCTCTTTAAGTTTCTAGAAGGCCAGGTGAGGGTCCAGGAAGGTGGCACACCTTCTAGAAGGGGTGACTTGTCCTACAAGGCATCTAGAGGTGTCTTGGTCTTCTGGACACCTTTCTTCCTACTAGAAGCAAGCTGAGGAATCTAGGAAGGGGCAGAAGCTTCTAGAGGAGGGAAGGGATGCCTTCCTAGGTGGGAAAAAGGACAACCTACCAATAGACACTCTAGAAGCCATAGAATCTGCTAGGAAGCTTCAAATCCGGCATGCTTTGGTGTTATGGAAAGCTTAGATCAGTGGCTATAAAATGCCACTGCTTGTGAGCCTTGATCAAGAGTTCATTCCCAGTCAATTGAGGCAAAACTATTGCCTCACTCTCTAAGCAGTTTTCTGCCATCCTTGGAACTAGTTGCCTCCACAGTTTCAGTCTCCCCAAAAACAGTTGGTGGTGTGAACCAGCCACTGCTAGGGACCTTCCAGGGTGTACACTCACCCTTAGGCCAACAAAGGGTTATGGGCCTACGCCTCTAAGGGGTTCAAAGCCAGCTTGATTTCATGCTTCCAACAGCAAGACATGGCAACGAGCGAGCAAGAGAGTAGCCGCGTTGTCCTTAAGTTTGATGGGACAGGCTTTGCCTTGTAGAGGGGGCAGTTTGAGGTCTTCCTCGACGACAAGGGACTGCTTGAGCTCGTAAAAGGTGATGAGACTGCTCCGCCAGAGACTGCAATGATTGAGGTGAAGGAGGCATACACGAAGCGCAACAAAAAGGCATTGGCGCTCCTTGTGTCCGCGTTATACCCACCACAACTTGGGTACATCCAAGGATGCACCCTGGCCGCAGACGCATGGTCAAAACTCTGCTCCATCTACCAGTCAAGCAACCTTGCCAATCAGCTCTTCATCTTCAAACGGCTTGTCACCCTCCCAGCCAACCAAGGCGACAACATCATGGAGATCATGTAGCAGATTGAGTTGCTTGCAGCGGAGTGCGTGGCCACTGGTTGGGAGGTCGACTCTCAGTTGCAAGCTATGATCCTCCTTCTGGCCTTGCCGGACAGTTGGAGTCCCATGATCACAGTCCTTGGTAGCTGGTCTTCCGACGAGCTGAAGTACCCGAAGGTTGCTGAGTACGTGCGCAATGAGTGGATGCGACGTGGCGGTCGAGAGAGTGCAGCGGCATCAAGTTCAGCTTACACGGTTCATCCTCAAAGTGGAGGCCGAGGCGACAAGTGGAAGGGTGCCAAACAGGGNCAGCTCTTCATCTTCAAACAGCTTGTCACCATCCGAGCCAACGAAGGCGACAACATCATGGAGATCATGTAGCAGATTGAGTTGCTTGCAGTGGAGTGCGTGGCCACAGGTTGAGAGGTCGACTCTCAGTTGCAAGCTATGATCCTCCTTCTGGCCTTGCCGGACAGTTGGAGTCCCATGATCACAGTCCTTGGTAGCTGGTCTTCCGACGAGCTGAAGTACCCGAAGGTTGCTGAGTACGTGCGCAATGAGTGGATGCGACGTGGCGGTCGAGAGAGTGCAGCGGCATCAAGTTCAGCTTACACGGTTCATCCTCAAAGTGGAGGCCGAGGCGACAAGTCAAAGGGTTCCAAACAGGGCACCAAGAAGGGTGACAAGAAGGGAGAGTGCTTCAACTACGGCAAGGAGGGCCACTACGTGCACAACTGTCCCAAGAAGAAAACAGATCGGTCACAGCGGGGCGGGAAGAAAGATGAGCACGCCCTTATGGTGTCCAACTCCACCAACTTGAAGGATCCGGGAGTGGCCGTTATTGACTCCGGATCAGGCCGCCACATGCAATGCAACAGGGCGGCATTTGTCACGTACGGCGCCTCGGAGAGATGCATGACGGTGGCTAATGGAAGAACAGAGGTGGCCGCCGGTGAGGGTAATGTCCGTATTGAGTCAATTGTGGATGGCAAACCTGTCACGAGCATAATCTGCGATGTGCTGCATATGCCGAACTTTGGGGAAAACCTGCTCTCCATCTGCCGCCTTACCAACAAGGGACTTGAGGTGCTTTTCACAAAGAAGGAGGCCGTCATCCGCAAGGAGGGCAAAGGTGAGGTGATTGTGCATGCCAAGAGGGAGGACAACTTGTACCTGCTACGCGCGAAGATCCTCAGCAGCCGGGTGGGGTCCAACGCCGCCAATCTTGCAACAAACGATGTAGGAGACCTGGACCTATGGCACCGCCGACTCTGCCACATTTCTCCATCGACAGTGAAGGAGATGGCTAAGAGGGAAATGGTGCGGGGTCTCCAAATCAGCGGCCTTGATGGAACCAAGGAGACCGTGTGTGAGCCATGCATCATTGGCAAATGAACTCGGCAGCCATTTGTCACCAAGGGGACGCGTGCATCGGCAAAAATGGCCGTGGTACACACAAATGTGTGTGGACCGCTTGAGAGCTCCATCGGCAGAGCTCGCTGGTTCCTCACCTTCATTGATGACCACAGCCGGAAACTCTACCTCTATCCAATGAAGCGTAAGAGTGAGGTCCTTGCGTGCATGTACGAGTTTGTGGTAGATGTGGAGCGGCAAACAGAGTTGAAGGTGAAGGCGTTCCGAAGTGACAACGGTGGTGAATATGCGGGTTGCCTCGAGTGGATGAAGAGCAAGGGGATTGAGTGGCAAAAAACAACTCCACACTCCCCACAACAGAATGGCGTCGCAGAGAGAGCAAATTGCACAATCCTTAACATGGTGCGATCACTTTTGAGCGACGCCGGCCTTACACAACGGTATTGGGCGGAGGCGGCAAGGACAGCGGCGTACATCATGAATCTCATGCCGACCAAGCCGCTGAAGGACAAGGAGAGCAAGGCGTGGAAGACGCCACAAAGGGTGTGGAGCGGGAGGAAGCCGGCGGTGGGTCACCTCCGCACGTTTGGTTGTGTTGCACATGCAATGGTGCAGGCACGTGAGGGACGGAGCAAGCTAGACCCGCGTACCCACCGGTGTGTTTTCCTTCGATATGAGAGTGGAAGCAAGGCGTACCGGCTCTTTGACCCAAGGAGGCAGTAGATTGTGTGGAGTCGCGACGTCACGTTCGACGAAAAAAGCCGTTGGATAGACAAGGAGGCAGGTCTCTCCAAGAGGGGGGAGTGGATGCCACTCCTTGAGGGGGAGACGCCGGAGGACGTGAATGAGGGCGACATCCTCGCAACACCACAAACCGAAGAGCATCGCCTGGTGGTGGTGTGAACCAGCCACTGCTAGGGACCTTCTAGGGTGCACACTCACCCTCAGGCCAACAGTCACTCCCTCAGCTTTCTTGCTTGATTGCTTGTGTATTCCAGCAACCACAGCTGCCTACAGCCTGTAGGAGTTCTTGCGATGTTCAGAAAGCCATTTGTGATGTCTGGACACTGAAATCGAGTATTTCTATCACTGCTTGTACTTTCTCGGTGGTCGAGAACCGGGCACTCGGAGAGATGTTCCTTTTCCTGGAGGGGACCACCTTTGTTTTTCTCGTGGTGTGTGTTGTGTGTTCTCCCCGTTGACTCGTTTGGGTTCAGCGAGGGTGATGAGGCCCGGCGCGGCTAGGTGCTGGCACCCCTACATAAGCGTGCTAGGGGCTCATTAGTACTATCTCCTCGTTCTTTCATTTCATGCGTTCTTGACTAAGCCAATTTTTGGCCATTTTTCACTATTCACACACTCAAAGCTCATGTCTGTGTTTGCATGGGCCCACATGCCCTAGTTGATTTCCAACTTGGTATTAGAGCATAGGGGACATATGAGTATCAGACGTAGTAGAAGCAACAACAATGGATGGAATGCAAAGAGAATGCGCCACGTGGCGCCACGCCGATAGCAATGTGAGGGAGCGTGAAGTCACTGCAAGTGAATGCCACAGGGGCGGTGAGCCACGCACAGCAACACTAGTGACTTTGGCAGCAGTAGCAATAGCAGTAGCAGACATAGCAGTAGCGGCAACTGCGTTGCCGTGCAAGAGGAGCAGTGGTGGCAGAGCAGCCGCTCATAGCAAGAGCAACGGTGACGGTAGTAGTAGCAGCATCAACGGACGCTAGCATTTGCAGTAGCTGTACTGGCGGCAGTAGCAACAGTAGTGGCAGCGACTGTGTCACATAGTAGTAGCAACAACTAGAGCTATAGTAGCGCAGTAGTCGCTGCAGCGGCGGCAATAGAAGCAACAATGCATAGCACTAGCACTAGCAGGCGTTGCAGAAGCATCAATAGCAACAAGAGCATGCAAAAGCGACAATAATAGTAGTAGCTTGCAGTTGAAGCATTCGTGGTGATAGTAGGAAGCAGTAGAAGTGAGATTCGTAAGCAATAGCAACTGCTACTGCGTAGAGTAGCAGTAGCAGCAGTGCAAGCAGTAGCACCAGCAACAGTAGCGATGGGAGCAGCAAGTAGCAGCAACTGCTGCTAAGTAGTGTGGCAGCTACTGCAGCAGCAACGTAAGCACCAGTAGCAGCAACCGAATTAGCTGCACCCATCGCCGCACCTGCTGCTGCAGGAGGGCCTTGGAGCCCTCCTCCAAGGGTCCCCCTCGGAGAGGTCCCCTCAAACCTCCAGAGACGGACCCCATTGGAGGGGGCCTGTTGGCCCGTTGAGCGCCCCTCTTGAGATGCCCCTCGGAAGGATGTGTGAGGCCCATGAGCCCCTCGCCCCGTTGGCCCCGTCGGCCCCGTCGGCCGACCAACGGAGGGGGGGCTGACGATGAGAGAGGGGCGGATCCCCCCTCCCTCTGTGGTTTGCTCGCTTGCTTGCACAAGCGAGCGAGCAAGCGAGCGTACACGGGAGGGAGGGCCGGACAAGTCAGAAACCTCCTCCCTTCCCCTTAGCCCCCCTTTTTCTTATTTTCTCCATTGTTCCAATTTTGGGGCAATCGAGAATAGGGGGGACGAGAGAAAAAAAAATACAAGGAGGGTGAACCTGAGAGCAAGTGGTGAAGAGAACAAAACAAAAACAAGGAGGCTGAGGGAAAGAAGGAAAAGAAAACATTAAAAAAACTATAGATGCCAGCAACCGACAACAGCAGATGCAACCCGTCAAGCAACCGCCGCAACATCACCCGCAGTGGCAGCAACCAGAACAGCAGCAGCAGCTTCCGCAAAAATAACATCTTTGGCGGTGGAATGGTGACGACCTCTTAGTGCAGAGTAGTTGTAACAGCGCTTGCAATCTCCCCTTCCTAGCCGACAGCGGACTTTCGCCGGTGGTGACTTCTTTTATGAAACACATCGTGGACCTACGTCTCTTTGGGGTTCGTAGATTGGTCCCCATACTTCAATCCATAGGATTGATGGCGTATTCAGGTTTGTCCATCTCCGAGGTCTTGGTTGTCTACCGCTTGGAGCAGCAGCCGCACCTGTAGCCGCCACACCTTCTATTCTTGGAGCAGTTTTTGCTCCTTTAATGACAGCAACACTAGTAGTCGCAGCTGGTGAGACTCTCCTCTCCGGGCGTGCTGTGGTAGTGCAGCTTGTCCTAACTGGTCACGTTTGTTGTTCTCAACACCATGACCTGTAGGAGTGACCAGTGTCTACTGGTCTCATCCTCTCCCGTGGCTTGGTATTTACCACCGGGGTTAGGTTTTCTCGGCACCTATCCATCGTCTAGCGCATGAGATGAGTGTGCAGACATCTGAGCAGGCGTCTTATGCGTTTTTCTGCTACTACTATGGTGACGGACGTCATGGTTGGCGTCGGTGCTAGACGCATCCTTGCGGCTGGCATCCATCTTGGCTTTAGCCTTGTCCAAGAATGCTTCCTCCACAGCATGCGGATGTGCCAGCATTGGTAGATCCCCTAACTGGACCTCTGGCAACCATATTCTCCAAGATCCACGGCTTGAGGCAGATGGTGCAGCGGCTTTGTGACCTCGTCGTTACCAAGCGTGATTCTATTACTAGTTCGTCAACGTGCCTCCTTGATCTCATCTCCTTTATCCTCTCCTCATTTATCATCCGATGGTGTCCCTTCAGCTCCACCTGTCGGCCAGTCCAAGGCTGCCACCATCCTCTTGATCCTCCACTCCCTTCCTACCATGAGGCCACCTCGAGATGACATGTCTTGATGTGGTCGTTCCAGTCGTGTGTGCTCGCGGAGTCAGCGTGAGTGCTCCACACAACGTGCTTGTACAGGTCTTGATACACCCTCCACCTCCTCAACTTCCGTTGCTGTACCTGTCGAGGGGGAGTGTCGTCACCGCACATTGCCTGCTGTGACCCTAGCAATAGGATCAGCACTTGCACCATACCGTGGTGTTTGAGCATAAGCTTAGGTAGATTCAAATGATACGGTGACATCACATTATGTAGAGTCTGATCCTGACATGGCGTTCATGGTGGAGACTTGCATGCCATCAAGCTTGACTTCCACGTCCGGGCTAGATTTAGATCTTCCACAGCAGCACGTTACATCAGGAGGAGCGCAGGCGCGACGTTCCTGGGCGGTGCCACTCGCTGCTCGGACCAGTGGCGGCCCGGCGATGGCACAGGAGTCCCATACGGATCGGGATGCGTCTACCAGAATTTTGGGAGAGTGTGTGTAGCAGGGCCACACCAGTACGGCGGAGATTGCAGTGCATGAGTCACGCATGTCATCGAGGTCGACATCCACGCTGGGGCAGGAGCCAGAGGTTCTGAAGAAGCAGGTTGCATCAGGAGGAGTACACTTCCCGCATACCTGGGCGGTGCCACCGGCGACTCCGACCGGTAGCAGACCGGCGGTGGCATAGGAGTCTTGTGCGGATTGAGATGCCCCTTACGGGCTTCCGGGGGCGTTGGTGCACGAGGCTTACACCAGCCCGGCAGCGGTTGCAGTGCATGAGCAGAGTCGGCCGGCTGGTGTTTTAGAGGTTGAGGCATTCTTGATAGCAACAGTTCTGAGAAATGTCAGTGGGACATGTGTTGCAGCACACACAGCGGGCTCCACCTTGTCATCGGCGCTACTTGAGGAAAAGCTTCAACGTCAGGAGTCGCCCATGTTCCCAGAGTCTACGGGTTCCTGTACACACGGCGGAGCAGTGACACACATGACAAAGTCAGATGCTGGTCCTAACTCCATGATCGAGCGGGTGACAGCGGCCAGTCTTCGTGATGAGATGGTGCGTGAGCGCCAGCTGCGCTTGCTGGTTGCCTTGATGGGCATTGTCGAGACGGAGTATTGTACAACTGTGTCCACTACGCCAGCAGTCAAGGAAAGTGGAGCAGATCCGACCACGCAAATGGAGTCACCTCGTTAGCAAGAGCTAAGTTGTGCCCTCTCGTGTTCACCTTTTGCTGACCCTACTGATCACATCGACGCAGAGAGTGGCAGTACCTTCACGGACGACATCTCCACATGCTTCACGGACTCTGATGACTCCTCCTTCTCTTGCTCTCTCCGCACGCGACCGCTCATTCCTCCTTGTACGACAAACACAAGCTATGGTGGAGATGCAACACCCACAGTTGCGTCCGATGTTCTAGCGTCTCAGCACGTAGCAAGTTTGGTTGAACCCCAGGTGGATGCATCAGCAACAATCCCATCTCCTTCAACAGCAGAGATGTAGATAGAGTTGTACTCAACAGTTCTACAGTCTACGTGTATAGCATCATGTGAGGCACATCTCCTACGCTAGGCAGACATGGATCACCTCTACATGTCCGCGGCAGCTTATGCTGACTTAGAGGAGCACGTAGAGATGCTACAACGGGAGGTGATGGCAGCACGAGAGTGATTGATAGAGCAAGGGAGCACCACTCCTACCGAAATGAGCTGTGCACCATCACGACCTCCTATACTCATCACAGGAGAGGATCTTGTACCAGCTCCGAGTGTAATATCATATGTAGACACTATCAGAGGAGAGATGAGCATGCCTTGAGTTCCCGCTATCCTTGTTCTCGATGACTCTGTCACCGCTCCTCCATCTAATCCTACATCCATCACGCATCTTCGTCCACCCGCTTCAGTTGCTCCATCTTCATCTTCGTCCATGTATAGTGGTCCGGTTCGTCGTTCTGATTGTCCCCTCTCTGCAACGGTGTGCCCTATTGCTTCAAGATGCTCAATCATGTCTCGGCAACCAGCTCCAAAGCCTCATCTACGCTTGTGTGTTGCTCGTCCATTCCCTTTACTCCGGCGTGCATACGTGCATCACGGTAGAGAGGAGAGAGGAGAGACGATGAGTTGGGACCCTTGACAGTCTCACAAGGCTTGGTACACTCCAGGTGATGCAGGGGCGACGTGATGAGTCCTAGCCGGAGACACCACTTTGTCTTTGAGGGTGGGAGCAGATTCGTACGTGACAGGGGGAGCTATCTCTACGTGATGGAGAGACCACATGATTTATCACCCAGGATGTGTTCAGCTATGGTATCAGCACCTCCATAGAGGACATGGACGCCAGTTGGTCATCTGACCAGGGGGAGTGTTGTGTGGACCTCTACCTGACGCGACGTCATGGGAGATGCATGGCGAGGTCCATGCTCTACTATGAGCATACTACATCATCTGGCGTGTGGCTCATGCTATGTGCCTGCACAACTGCATGTGGATGATAGCACTCTGTTGCTCGAGACCCGGTCACTTGGTGTGTTGTACCAATGTCACAAGGAGACCATGTGATCGTGAGTCTTGGTGTGTGGCTATACTGCATGTGGCATGTGGATGCGGGCTGGGTCGCTTATAGTGGTCGACACCCAGAAATGTGGTGAGTTGCACTTGTGTTACGAGGAGATCCCTCCATGATCCTTTGTTTTGTTGATGATGCTATTTTGTTATATTGCTCGTAGTGGTCGAGACCCGGGCACTGGTACCGCCAGTGTCACGAGGAGACCCTCTTATCGACTGACATGTGTACGATGTGCATTACACTGGTTTGTGCACGTGTGCATCACTCCTCTCATGGTCGACACCCAGACACTAGGTAGGATGTGCCAATGTCTACGAAGACCTTAGATGGGTAGCAGATTTGTATGTGTGAGTTCACTCGTGCACATTGTGGCTTGGCATACACTGTTGTTCCATGCCTTGGCTCACTTTTTCCGGTGTTGACGGCCATGTCAGAAAGGGGGAGTGTTGGTTTGTGTGGCTTCCACCCATCACGACCGACGCCGATGGATTACCCATGTACCCACGTTGGTGATGTATGGTAGAGGTGGGCGTGACGACACGACGGGCCTCCAGAGTGTCCCGAGACTTCTCCAGCATCTACGATAGCGCTGGCGAGACGCGGTCGATGCATTCCGGCAGCCCTGTTGGCTTGTCGGGAGCTAGGAGAGTTTTCTTGGTGGATTGAGACACACGTACTTGGTGGACTATACCGGTGCGACGAGGAGACCCGATGGCTGTAGTAGTGCTTGCGATGATCAAAAAGTCGTTTGTGATGTTTGGACGTTGATTTTGAGTGTTTATAGCACTGCTTGTATATTCTCGGTGGTCGAGACCCGGGCACTTGGAGAGTTGTTCCGGTGCCTCGAGGAGACCACTTTTTTTCTCTCGTGGTGTATGCAGTGCGTTCTCCCCGCTGACTTGTTTGGGTTCAGCGGGGGTGACGGGACCCGGTGCAGCTAGTTGCCGGCGCCCCTACATAAGCCCGCTAGGGGCTGATTTGTACTCTCTCCTTGTTCTTTCATATTATGCGTTCCAGACCTAGCTAAATTTTTGTCGCTTTGCATCGCATTTACTGAAGTTGCTAGGCAGCTTCCTAGTTATGTTAGACGAGGCGGGGCAAATGAGAGTCATGAAGCATGAGACACGCCATGGATGCGGCCAAAATTTTCCTTAGAGAGACTTGCAAGTTACACCAAGACAAAGCGAGCTTTGGGGAGGGAGCGAGGTAAGAACCGGTAAGCACGCACCCACACCAAGCACCATGCTTGGGTGGGAAAATGCCGCCACCCGAGGGTCGAGCCCGACTACTTGGAATATTCCGAGGACGGCTACTCACCAGGGCTCGGTCAAAACCGGCACGATGGCCCCCTGAGGATCAAAACCTAGGAAACATGCAACTCCCCCAAAGCACGCACGACAATAGAGAATATGATGAAGGGCACGGTAGTGAGAATGTTTGAGCCCTACCATCGACCACATCATAGAATCTTGCAAAGTCATGCAAAAGCCACATAAGTGTCAGCAGGCATTCCTGGGTCCAGTAGAGGCTTGCAGACGTCAGAGGCTCTAGTCAGAACGAGCATGCCTGACGCTTCTCCAGGTAGGGCCATTGCCACATAATCTGTACATGTGTGTGCAGAGTGTGGGAGACAAGAGGGCATAGAGTTGTGAGTGGCCAACGAACTTCAACACTCCCCTGTGACACGCAGGCAATCAACCCACACATGAGAGAATGATAAGAGGGAATCACGAGAGGTGATAGAGGTGCACCATAGCCAATCAACCTGGATCATGCGGACAGATGAGACCAACGGAGTGCACATCACTTCTGAAGACATTACGACTGAGGGCCTTTGTGAGAAAGTCACCTCTTTGCGACCGTGTATCCACCCAAGCAACCTGGACGATACCAGCAGTAATGCACTCACGGACAAAATGATGAAACACATTGATGTGTTTGGTGCGTTAGTGATACATGCCACTGTTCTCAGCAATGGCTTTTGTGCTTTCATTGTCACAACACAGAGTGACGCAGCGGATAGGAAACATGCAAGTGTTGCAGCAGACGACACAGCCAAACAGCCTCCCACGTCCCTGCTCCAAGAGCAACATACTTAGCCTCAGGGGTGCTGCGCACAACACACCCTTGTTTTCCACTTTTCCAGGAGATTACAGTGCCACCAACCAGGAAGACATAGCCCGTTCGGCTGCGGGCGTCAGAGTCATTTGCCCAGTCACTGTTTGTGAAGCCGTCCACCATGACTGAGGGCTGTGGACGAAAATACAGTCCAACACAAGGGGTAGATAGCGTGTAGCGCACCACCCGTAAGGCTGCCTCGAGATGACGCTCGCAGGGGCGCTGAGAGAACTGGGACAAGAAGTTCACAGCAAACGCCACATCAGCACGTGTGGTGGTGGCAAGGTACATCAAGGAGTGAATGATGCGAAGGTAGTCGGTCACATCGTCCGTCTCCCCCAGCTTTGACAGCTCCAAGGAATTCAGCAGGGACTAGCGAGCAGGCATCATGGGAATGGAAGCCGTGGGGACGGATGTGAGGATCGGGGAGAAGCGCTCCCCCAGGCTACGCACATATGCGGCGTGGTGGACATGCAAGGTGTGACGTCCAGAATCACGCTCCAACTCCATGCCCAGAAAGGCACGAGCTGGACCAAGGTCTTTCATCTTGTATGCCGACTGGAGCAAGACCTTTGCAGCCGGAATAGATGCGGCGTCAGGAGAGGCAATGAGGAGATCGTCCACGTAGTCAAGAATGGCAACAAGTGGCTTGGTGGGGACACTGAGGAACAACGCGGGATCCACAGCGCTCCTGTTGTAACCCTCTTTTTCAAGGGTAGCTGTGATCTCTTGGTTCCAACAGCGTGGGTACTGTTTCAAGCCATAGAGGGCCTTGCGCAAGCGCCATATCCGGTTTGTCCCATCCGAGAAGCCAGGTGGCTGCACCATATAGATCTCCTCATCCAGCTTGCCATGGAGAAAGATGTTGTTGACATCCATTTGCTCAAGCTCCTAGTCATGCTGAGCAACCAGGCTCAGAAGAGCCGTGACTGTAGTGTAGCGACCAACTGGGGCAAAGGTCTCGTCAAAGTCAACACCAGGGATCTGAGAGAATCCCTTTGTAGTGAGACGAGCCTTGTATCTTTCAAATGTGTTGTCAGGGTTTAGCTTGCGATGATACACCCACTTGGCAGCAACTGCCTTTTGACCTGGTGGGAGATCGACGAGCTTGTACACACCGTGCTGAGACAGTGCATCGAGCTCGGCCTTCACGGCCTGCTCCCACAACAAGGAGTCAAAGGCCGTGCGAGCTGCCTGCAGAGTCTACAGTTTGGGAGGAAGAGGAGAGAGACCAGCGGAAGCAAAGCACGATGCAACATACCCAGCTTCAGATGAGGACATACTGAGCGGAATTCCTGCTCCATGAGGGAGTAGCCAACCGCGGTGCTGGGGTGCATGATGGATGCCACTGCAGATAGGGCAGAGGTGGCAAGACCTAGAGCACAGAGACCAGGGTCACCAGAGACAACTGGGTGAGACTGATATGGAAGTGCTCAGAGGCGCCCACCACGAGTGTAGGGTGAGACCGGTGGGATAGACGGGACACGCGGGAAAGAAGAAGGAGCAGCCCGACGCGGTAACATAGACTTAGGAGGAGAGCCAACTGGATGCAATGGCTCTGAGAGGACAGGAGGCGGCGGGGACGTGGCGCCGGGTGGAGAAGCAACGGGTGAGGGAGTAGAGGGCTCATGGGAGACAACGTCAGAAGCGTCAGGGGACCGACTGCGTAAAGGTGAGGCCAAGGGAGCGGTGGACACCGAGGGAGAAGAAGCCAACGAGGGAGACTTTGGTGAACTCCGCTCGTCCGAAGAGGAGACAGAGGCTGTCGAGGGACGCCCAGAGGGTGGAATAGAAGGCCCAGAGGGCTGAGCACCACCCCCACCTCAAAAGGGTGGAGAGAGGGACCCACCAAAGCGGGGGGAATCACACTCAGACAGCTGTTCAAAAAAGAGTGCATCACAGGACTCAATGACACGGCACCGGGAGGGATCCCAGAAGCGCCACGCTTTGGAGAATGGAGAGATACTGAGAATGATGCAGAGACGACCACGAGGGGACAACTTGCCATCTAGTTGGTCCGTTGGGACCCAAATGAGGGCAAGGCACCCCCAAACATGGGCAAGGCGGACATCAGCACGCCGGCCAGTCCAGCGTTCAAAGGGCGTGATAGAATGAGGGAGGGGGCCATGCGGGGCATAGTTTCAGACCCAAGTGATGTAGGACATGGCTTTAAAGGCAAAGAGAGGAGATTGACCGAAAGTAGAGAGCAGAGAGCAAACACCATCAGCAAGGGTGCGGTTCCATCGTTCAAAAACAGCGTTCTTTTGTGGGGTGTAAGGGGCAGAGGATTCAAGCCGAATACCACGCAATTGAAGGAAGCAAGAGGTGGGACCGAATAACTCACCACCACGGTTGCTGCAAAACACACGCAAGGACCGGAGGCATGCACGCTCAGCCTGCAGAAGCCATGACTCAAGGACGTTCATGACATCATTTTTGTGGCGCAGGGCAAAGACCCAGCGATAGCGAGAGTAGTCATCAGTTAAGCACAGAACATAGCGGCCAAGGTTGCCAAGAAAGTAGTCCTGGGGCAAAGGACCCATGACGTCAGCGTGGACAAGATCAAGAGGATGCGAGGAAGTGGTTTTGAAGGTGGAGAATGGGGAACGATGCATTTTGCCATTGGCACACTAAGACAGGTGGACGTGCAGGGAGGAGCAAAAGTGGCAGGGTCAAGGCCATAGGCTTTCCGAAGGCGGAGAAGGTGATGTATGGCAACAGTGTGAATGTGACAGAGGCGACGGTGTAGGAGATCAGCGTGCTCAGGTGACAACGACGGAGCAACATGAACGATGGCAGATGCAGCGAAAGACGAGGACAACGTGAGCGGGACACGGAACACGCGATCACAACGCACACCACAAAAAGCCACACGGCCAGAAGAGCGAAAAGAGATAGAGGAAAGGCCAGGGCTGGACGAGAAGTCCATGCCCTGGTCATCAAGGGTGGTCACAAAGAGAAGAATGACTTCAAGGTCGGGTACGTACAGCACGTCGGGCAGATAGACAGTTCCACGAGGACCAACAAAACGGACGACACCAACACCTTGAACAGGGAGGAGCTGGCCAGAGCTAGTGCCCACTGAATGAACTGACTGAACGGGTCCAAGGGAAACAAAGGATGAACAGCAGGAGGCCATGTGGTGCGTGGCCCCGGAATCAATGATCCAAAGACCAGGTGAGGCACGAGTGGACGGAAGGACAAGACAGACAGCGACGGTGTCACTAGCAGAGAGGGCGGATGAACAAACGAGACGAGTGGGAAACGTATGAGACTCCTAATCCTCAATCCAGGCATGATCATCAGGCAAGTCCCCTTGGAAACTGCCAGAGGAGTCACCACGAAGAGTGACATCAGACTCACAGACACATACTTGACTGGCTACTCACACTCTCACCTCATTGAGAGCGAGGGTGAAGTAGCTCTCCCAGCCGATGCTCAAGAGTACGCTCCTCGTCACGGCAATCAGAGGAGCGCTCCGAGGAGCAGTCGGAAGAGCGGTGAGGGAAGTGTCCATCGTCACGAGCCTAGTGGGGCACGGGGTAGTGAGATGATGGGGGGCCGTAGTAAGGAGGGCCAGGTGGAGGAGGAATCCAGCCCCAAGGGCTGGGTGCAGGAGGTGTTGGTTGAAGGGGGACAAGCGTGGTAGAGAGCGCTAGGTCGAGGAAGATGATGAGTTTGACACTACCGTCATGGCAGTAGTAGCGGACGAGGAGGTGACATCCGTGCAGGCCCAGTGAGCACGCATGGAGGAGGCTAGACGCGCATCATCTCGAGGGGCAGGACATTTGGGTGCAGAGTAGCCAGTGGCACCACAGTTCCAGCAGGTGACCTCGGCAATAGCGGGGGGCCGAGCCCTTACCACCGCGACCACCCCCACGCCCCTTATCCCCGCGACCTCCACCACAGCCAGAACCACCACCCCTCCCTCGAGAAGCACCATGAGTAGAATTCGCTGCAGCGTGAGATGAGGAGGAGGTGGAAGTTGTTGCGGCAAAGGAGGAGGGTGCGGAAGTAGTGGCAGCAGCGAGCACAGCGTGATGCATGCGCTTGGAAGGCGTTCCACCAGTCGGTGAGACGAGAGGCAGTGAAATAAAATAAGGGGCCGATCCCAGGTGGGGAATTAGCAGGAACGGGTGCATAGGCAAGGCACTCAAGTTCTGCCGGAGGGACGTGAAGATACAAGTCAGACAGCTCAGGAATGAGGCCAGCCACGATGGAAAGGCAGGCAGAGAGAGGACCTAGAGCAGCCCTGCCAAGGTCTCGCAGCAAGCGCAAACTGCGCGCCCAATACTCATCCGCCGTCTCGTCATTCCGCATTTGCAAGGTGCTGAACTAGACAGTGAGGGCACCTTGGGCAGCATGCCCAGTCACTGTTTTACGGCGGCAAATGAGGGCGTAGGCGCCGGCGGGATCAGCAGGGGTGCCGCGGGAAGGGTTGGCGTTGTACGTACCGATATCGTCAAGGAGATTTTTGGGTCCTGCGTTGTGTTGTGCTTCCCGTCCCTGATGGAGCTCATCCTCAGCTTTATCGCGCTCTGCTTGCGCCTCACTAAGAGCAGCCTAGAGGGCCTCTATAGTCTCTTCTGGCCTAGGCATGATGAGAGGATGAGACCCAAAAGCAAGTGGATGAACATGGTGTGGAGAGTGTAAGAGAATGCAAGGAGAAAACCGTGCAATGCAATGGAGTGCTCACCGAGCTAGTGGCGCGGAAGAAGAGTGAAGAGTGGTGGGACGACCGTTGCGGCTGAAGAGAACAGGACCGCCACCCACCCTGCAACTGCCATGGTGAGGTATAGAATCCCCGTGGCAGTGGCTCCGGCAAGTGCAGCTGAAGCTGATGCCGGGTGATGTGTGGTGTGGCGTCGTGAGGAGCACCGGTAGGCGTCAGCACTGTTGCGGCGGTGGATGCCCGGATGGATCCAACAGCACTGGACGTGGCATTTGCTGTAGTGGAGGCTGTTGTGAAAAGAGAGGCTGCTGCTGCCTTTATCTGTGTGGCAATGTTTGCAGCAGCTGCTGCAAGTAGTGTGAGAGAAGCTGCAGTGTGTGCGTATGCCACCGTTGCACGGCCAACGCCCGTTTGTGTTGGAGCTCGGCAGCTCCTGGCCGTGACTGTGAAGGTGGGTGCAGCACCAGCAGGCGCGTCAAGGATAGCGCCTGCCAACCCAATGGAGTCGGTGTGAACGGGGAGAACGGGGATCACACCAGTCACTTCGGGTGCCGCCGATGTCTCGGTAGATCCTGCTGTAGTAGGAGGCGGGGTACGAGTGGGAGCAGTTGCAAGTTCAGTCGGTTGAGAGCTGTGAGGAGCGTGCATCCTTGGCGTCAGTAGTGGTGACGGTGGAAGATCGTCCGGGGTGTAGACCTGGCGATCTATCTCCTCCCGTTCGCGCTCGGCTGCTGCGTCGGCGTCCTCTGACTAGTAGGAATGGTCCAGCGTGCGCACCCACAAGGGGGTGTCGTCGTCGTCAGCGAGCGTGAAAGAAGACTAGGGCTGCTAGTGCAGACAAAAGAGACGCATTGTGAGCACCACACTTAGAGCCGGGGCTCGGCTGCGTAAGAGTAGTGCGATGGAAGGGACAGAACTGCGTGAGATGCAGGGACACGGAGAGCTAGTGTGAGAGGTAGGGAGAATAGTACAAGGTGGAGAGTGATGAAGGCCGAAGTGCACGGTGAGGTCCTTAGACAAGCGAACCGTACCTTTGCCCTATAAGAGGGGCAATTCCAATGGATTGGGAGAGCAGAAGCTGACGTTGAAGCTGCTATTGAGATGCAGAAATCGAAGAGGTGAGACAACTTGAGCACCGACAACGTCAACTGCTGCTGCGGTTAATGGCTGCGGCAAGACTGCCGTGTTTCAGAGGGTGCGTAGTGTGCACGGGCCTCGGAGTCACTCCACGAGAGGGACGCACGTTACTTGCCAGTGGAAAGCATGTGGAGCACGAGAGATGAGGCTGAGCGACCCTAGCCCCGGGGTCCCGAAAGAGGCGAAGAGCACGAGATGGTGCAGCGGGTATGGCGGTGACGTGGGTCGGGCTAGAATTGCTCGTGTGAGATGGCGGGGGAGTGGCGAGAATGCCACACGGAAATGGAGTAATGGGGCACGCCAAAGAGACAACGTGCCTGACGAGATGTTGCGACACTTGGAGCACCGCGTCGTTTGCCGAGAGATCCTCGGTGCCTCACTTCACAGGTCCAGGACGAATGCGTCGCAGGGGGCTTCCCCTGCTCGCTCTGATACCAGAAGTTGCTAGGCAGCTTCCTTGTTGTGTTAGATGAGGCGGGGCAAATGAGAGTCATGAAAGAGCGAGACATGCCATGGATGCGACCAACTTTTGACTTGCAAGTTACACCAAGACAAAGCGAGCTTTGGGGAGGAAGCGAGGTAAGAACCGGTAAGCATGCCCCCACACCAAGCACCATGCTTGGGTGGGCAAATGCGGCGGCATTTGCCCACCAGGGGGTCGAGCCCGACCATTCGGAATATTCCGAGGGCGGCTACTCACCAGTGCTTGGTCAAAACCGGCACGATGGCCCCCTAAGGATCGGCACCCGGGAAATATGCAACTCCCCCAAAGCACGCACGGCACTAGAGAACATGATGAAGGGCACGGCAGTGAGAATGTACGAGCCCTACCATGGACCGCATCACAGAACCATGCAAAGTCTTGCAACAGCCACATAAGTGCCACTTAATCTGTACATGTCTGTGCAGAGTGTGGGAGACAAGAGGGCATAGAGTTGTGAGTGGCCAACGAATTTCAACACTTACACTCGTGTTCAGAGCTCATGTTCATGTTTGCATGGGCCTGCATGCCCTAATTGAATTCCAACTCTTTTGCCATCCCTCCCTCAGCCACAGCGCTGAATGCTGTCTTTAAGGGAGGGATGTCGAAAGAAGGCTGCCAACACTGGAATGCCCCACAATGGTCCAACAGAGTGATCATGCATATTCAGGCTCACTCATCCACAATTTGTGACAGCGTGTTCACCGCACTTTCATCAGATTCCTCAACATAGCCGTTGCCTCATTTGGTTGGACACCAGTCTGTTCAACTCTGCTCTAACCTTGGGGG
>SZWC01033061.1:0-12773 GCA_023375785.1 Penium margaritaceum | reverse complement strand
CAACTTCCAACCCAACTTCCAACCCAACTTCCAACCCAACTTCCAACCCAACATCCAACTCATGTTCCAATCCAACTTCCAATTCAACTTCCAACCCAACTTCCAACCCAACTTCCAACCCAACTTCCAACCCAAGTTCCAGCCCAACTTTCATCCCAACTTCCATCCCAACTTCCAACCCAACATCCAAGCCAACGTTCAACCCAACATCCAACCTAAATCCTAACCAAACTTCCAACCCAGCATCCAACCCAGTTCCAACCCACCTTTCAACCCAACTTCAAATCCAACTTCCAAACCAACTTCCAATCCAACTTCCAACCCAACATCCATCCCAATTTCCATCCCAGCTTCCAACCCAACTTCCAATCCAACTTCCAAGCCAACTTCCAAACCAATTTCCACTCCAACTTCTAACCCAACTTCCAGCCCAACTTCCAACCCAACCTCCAGCCCAACTTACAACCCAACTTCCAACTCAACTTCCAACCCAACATCCAGCCCAACTTCCAACCCAACTCCCTGCCAAAATTCAATCCCAACGTCCAGTCCAACTTCCATCCGAACTTCCATCCCAACTCCAAACCCAACTTCCATCCGAAATTCCATCCCAACTTCCAATCCAACTTCCAACCCAACTACCAACCCAACTTCCAACCCAACTACCAACCCAACATCCAACAAAACTTCCAACCCAACTTCCAACCCAGCTTCTAACCCTGCTTCCAACCCAACTTTCAACCCAACGTCCAACCCAACGTCCAACGCAACTTCCAGCCCAACTTTCAACCTAACTTCCAAACCAACTTCTAACCCAACATCCAACCCAAATTACAACCAAACTTCCCACTTAACGTCCAACCCAATATCCAAGCCAACGTCCAACCCAACCTTCACACAAAACTCAAACCCAACTTCCAGCCCACATTCCATCCCAACTTCCATCCTAACTTCAAACCAAACTTCCATCCCAACTTCCATCCCAACTTCCAACCCAACATCCAACCCACCTTCCATCCCAAACTCCATACAAACTTCCAACCCAACTTCCAACCCAACTTCCAGCCCAAATTCCAACCCAGATTCCAACCCAACATCCATCCCAACGTCTATCCTAACCTCAAACCCAACTTCCATCCCAAATTCCAATTTAACATCCAACCCAACTTCCAACCCAACTTCCAACCCAACTTCCAACCCAACGTCCAACCCAACTTCCAATCCAACTTCCAACCCAGCTTCCAACCCAGCTTCCAACCCAGCTTCCAACCCAATTTTCAACCCAACTTCCAATCCAACTTCCAACCCAACTTCCAATCCAACTTCCAACCCAACTTTCAACCCAACTTCCAACCCAACTTTCATCCCAACTTCAATCCCAACTTCCAACCCAACTTCCAACCCAACTTCCAACCCAGCTTCCAACCCAGCTTCCAACCCAGCTTCCAACCCAGCTTCCAACCCAGCTTCCAACCCAGCTTCCAACCCAGCTTCCAACCCAGCTTCCAACCCAGCTTCCAACCCAGCTTCCAACCCAGCTTCCAACCCAGCTTCCAACCCAGCTTCCAACCCAGCTTCCAACCCAGCTTCCAACCCAGCTTCCAACCCAGCTTCCAACCCAGCTTCCAACCCAGCTTCCAACCCAGCTTCCAACCCAGCTTCCAACCCAGCTTCCAACCCAGCTTCCAACCCAGCTTCCAACCCAGCTTCCAACCCAGCTTCCAACCCAGCTTCCAACCCAGCTTCCAACCCAGCTTCCAACCCAGCTTCCAACCCAGCTTCCAACCCAGCTTCCAACCCAATTTTCAACCCAACTTCCAATCCAACTTCCAACCCAACTTTCAACCCAACTTCCAACCCAACTTCCAACCCAACGTCCAACCCAACTTCCAACCCAACTTCCAACCCAATATCCCGCAAAAACTCCAACCCAGTTTCTAGCCCAACGTCCATCCCAACTTCCATCCCAAATTCAAACCCCATTTCCATCCCAACTTCCAACCCAACTTCCAACCCAATTTCCATCCCAAACTCCATCCAAACTCCCAACCAAACTTCCAACCCAACTTCCAACCCAAATTCCAGCCCAACATCCAATCCAACCTTTAACCCAACTTCCAACCTATCTTCCAACCCAACTTACAACCCAACGTCCAACTCAACTTCCAACCCAACATCCAACCCAACTTCCAACCCATTTTCCAACCCAACTTCCAATCCAATTTATATCCCATCTTCAAACCGAACTTCCATCCCAACATCCATTTCAACTTCCAACCGAACTCCCAACCCAACTTCCAACCCAACTTCCAACCCAACTTTCAATCCAAAATCCAACACAACTTCCAACCCAAATTTCAGTCCAAATTTCATCCCAACTTCCATCCCAACTTCCAACCCAACTTCCAACCCTACTTCCAACCCATCTTCCAACTCAACTTCCAACCCAACTTCCAACCCAACGTCCAATCCAACTTTCAATCCAACATCCAACCCAACTTCCAACCCAATTTTCAGTCCCACTTTCATCCCAACTTCCATCCCAACTTACAACCCAGCTTCCAACCCAACTTCCAACTCAACTTCCAACCCAACTGCCAACCAAAATTCCTACCCAACTTTCAACCGAGTGTCCAACATAGCTTCCAACACAGCTTCCAACCCAACTTCCAACCCAACTTCCAACCCAACTTCCAACCCAACTTCCAATCCAACTTTCAACCCAACTTCTAACCCAACTTCCAACCCAAATTCCAACCCAACTTCCATCCTAACTTCCATTCCAACATCCATCCCAACTTCCATCCCAACTTCCATCCCAACTTCCAGCACAACATCCAACCCAACTTCCAACCCAACTTCCAACCCAACATCCAACCCATGTTTCAATCCAACTTCCAATTCAACTTCCAACCCAACTTCCAACCCAACTTCCAACCCAACTTCCAACCCAACATCCAACCCATGTTTCAATCCAACTTCCAATTCAACTTCCAACCCAACTTCCAACCCAACTTCCAACCCAACTTCCAACCTCCAACCCAGATTCCAGCCCAACTTTCATCCCAAGTTCCATCCCAACTTCCAACCCAACTTCCAAAACAAATTCCAACCCAACTTCCAAGCCAACTTTCAACCCAACATCCAACCTAAACTCCAACCAAACCTTCAACCCACCATCCAACCCAGCTTCCAACCGAACTTTCAACCCAACTTCAAATCCAACTTCCAAACCAACTTCCATCCCAATTTCCATCCCAACTTCCAACCCAACTTCCAACCCACCTTGCAAGCCAACTTCCAACCGAACTTCCAATCCAACTTCTAACCCAACTTCCAACCCAACTTCCAACCCAACTTTCAATCCAATATCTAACCCACCTTCCAACCCAATTTTCAGTCCAAATTGCATCCCAACTTCCATCCCAACTTCCAACCCAACTTCCAACCCTACTTCCAACCCATCTTCCAACCCAACTTCCAACCCAACTTCCAACCCAACGTCCAACCCAGCTTTCAATACAACATCCAACCCAACTTCCAACCGAATTTTCAGTCCAACTTTCATCCCAACTTCCATCCCAACATACAACCCAGCTTCCAACCCAGCTTCCAACTCAACTTCCAACCCAACATCCAACCCAAATTCCTACCCAACTTTCAACCCAGTATGCAACATAGCTTCCAACCCAGCTTCCAACCCAACTTCCAACCCAACTTCCAACCCAACTTCCAACCCAACTTCCAACCCAACTTCCAACCCAACTTCCAAACCAACTTCCAACCCTTCTAACCCAACTTCCAACCCAACTTCCAACCCAACTTCCATCATAACTTCCATTCCAACATCCACCCCAACTTCCAACCCAACTTCCAACCCAACTTCCAACCCACCTTCCAACCCAACTTCCAAACCAACTTCCAACCCTTCTAACCCAACTTCCAACCCAACTTCCAACCCACCTTCCAACCCAACTTCCAAACCAACTTCCAACCCTTCTAACCCAACTTCCAACCCAACTTCCAACCCACCTTCCAACCCAACTTCCAAACCAACTTCCAACCCTTCTAACCCAACTTCCAACCCAACTTCCAACCCACCTTCCAACCCAACTTCCAAACCAACTTCCAACCCTTCTAACCCAACTTCCAACCCAACTTCCAACCCACCTTCCAACCCAACTTCCAAACCAACTTCCAACCCTTCTAACCCAACTTCCAACCCAACTTCCAACCCACCTTCCAACCCAACTTCCAAACCAACTTCCAACCCTTCTAACCCAACTTCCAACCCAACTTCCAACCCACCTTCCAACCCAACTTCCAAACCAACTTCCAACCCTTCTAACCCAACTTCCAACCCAACTTCCAACCCACCTTCCAACCCAACTTCCAAACCAACTTCCAACCCTTCTAACCCAACTTCCAACCCAACTTCCAACCCACCTTCCAACCCAACTTCCAAACCAACTTCCAACCCTTCTAACCCAACTTCCAACCCAACTTCCAACCCACCTTCCAACCCAACTTCCAAACCAACTTCCAACCCTTCTAACCCAACTTCCAACCCAACTTCCAACCCACCTTCCAACCCAACTTCCAAACCAACTTCCAACCCTTCTAACCCAACTTCCAACCCAACTTCCAACCCACCTTCCAACCCAACTTCCAAACCAACTTCCAACCCTTCTAACCCAACTTCCAACCCAACTTCCAACCCACCTTCCAACCCAACTTCCAAACCAACTTCCAACCCTTCTAACCCAACTTCCAACCCAACTTCCAACCCACCTTCCAACCCAACTTCCAAACCAACTTCCAACCCTTCTAACCCAACTTCCAACCCAACTTCCAACCCACCTTCCAACCCAACTTCCAAACCAACTTCCAACCCTTCTAACCCAACTTCCAACCCAACTTCCAACCCACCTTCCAACCCAACTTCCAAACCAACTTCCAACCCTTCTAACCCAACTTCCAACCCAACTTCCAACCCCTTTTCCAACCCAACTTCAAACCCAACTTCCAACCCAATTTCCAACCCAACTTTCAATCCAACTTCCAGCCCAAATTCCATCACAGTTTCCATCCCAACTTCCAACCCAATGTCCTATCCATTTTCCAACCCAAATTCCAACCCAACTTCCAATCCAACTTCTAACCCAACTTCCAACCCAACTTCTGACCCAACTTCCAACCCAATATCCCGCCAAAACTCCAACCCAGCCTCTAGCGCAACGTCCATCCCAACTTCCATCCCAAATTCAAACCCCATTTCCATCCCAAATTCCAACCCAACTTCCAACCCAACTTCCAACCCAATTTCCATCCAAAACTCCATCCAAACTCCCAACCCAACTTCCAACCCAACTTCCAACCCAAATTCCAGCCCAACATCCAATACAACCTTTAACCCAACTTCCAACCTATCTTCCAACCCAACTTCCATCCAAACTCCCAACCCAACTTCCAACCCAACTTCCAACCCAAATTCCAGCCCAACATCCAATACAACCTTTAACCCAACTTCCAACCTATCTTCCAACCCAACTTACAACCCAACGTCCAACTCAACTTCCAACCCAACATCCAACCCAACTTCCAACCCATTTTCCAGCCCAAATTCCAACCAAACTTCCAATCCAATTTCTATCCCATCTTCAAACCGAACTTCCATCCCAACATCCATGTCAACTTCCAACCGAACTCCCAACCCAACTTCCAACCCAACTTCCAACCCAAGTTTCAATCCAACATCCAACACAACTTCCAACCCAAATTTCAGTCCAGAATTCATCCCAACTTCCATCCCAACTTCCAACCCAGCTTCCAACCCTACTTCCAACACATCTTCCAACTCAACTTCCAACCCAACTTCCAACCCAACGTCCAACCCAACTTTCAATCCAACATCCGACCCAACTTCCAACCCAATTTTCAGTCCAACTTTCATCCCAACTCCCATCCCAACTTACAACCCAGCTTCCAACCCAACTTCCAACTCAACTTCCAACCCAACTGCCATCCAAAATTCCTACCCAACTTTCAACCCAGTGTCCAACATAGCTTCCAACACAGCTTCCAACCCAACTTCCAACCCAACTTCCAACCCAACTTCAAATCCAACTTCCAATCCAACTTCCAACCCAACTTCTAACCCAATTTCCAACCCAACTTCCAACCCAACTTCCATCCTAACTTCCATTCCAACATCCATCCCAACTCCCATCCCAACTTCCATCCCAACTTCCAGCCCAACATCCAACCCAACCTCCAACCCAAATTCCAACCCAACATCCAACCCATGTTTCAATCCAACTTCCAATTCAACTTCCAACTCAACTTCCAACCCAACATCCAACCTCCAACCCAGATTCCAGCCCAACTTTCATCCCAAGTTCCATCCCAACTTCCAACCCAACTTCCAAAACAAATTCCAACCCAACTTCCAAGCCATTTTTCAACCCAACATCCAAACTAAATTCCAACCAAACTTCCAACCCACCATCCAACCCAGCTTCCAACCCAACTTTCAACCCAACTTCAAATCCAACTTCCAAACCAACTTCCAATCCATTTTCCAACCCAACATCCAACCCAACTTCCATCCCAATTTCCATCCCAACTTCACACCCAACTTCCAACCCACCTTGCAAGCCAACTTCCAACCGAACTTTCAATCCAACTTATAACCCAACTTCCAACCGAACTCCTAACCCAACCTCCAACCCAGCTTACAACCCAACTTCCAAATCATCTGCCAACCCAACATCCAGCCCAACTTCCAACCCAACTTCCAGCCCAAATTCAAAGCCAACGTCCAGCCCAACTTCCATCCGAACTTCCATCCCAACTCCAAACCCAACTTCCATCCGAACTTCCATACCAACTTCCAACCCAACTACCAACCCAACTTCCAACCCAACTACCAACCCAACATCCAACAAAACTTCCAACCCAACTTCCAACCCAACTTCCAACCCAGCTTCTAACCCTGCTTCCAACCCAACTTTCAACCCAACTTCCAACCCAACGTCCAACGCAGCTTCCAACCCAACTTTCAACCTAACTTCCAACCCAATTTCTAACCCAACCTCCAACCCAAATTACAACCAAACATCGCACTCAACGTCCAATCCAATATCCAAGCCAACGTCCAACCCAACCTCCAGACAAAACTCAAACCCAACTTCCAGCCCACATTCCATCCCAACTTCCATCCCAACTTCAAACCAAACTTCCATCCCAACTTCCATCCCAACTTCCAACCCAACCTCCAGACAAAACTCAAACCCAACTTCCAGCCCACATTCCATCCCAACTTCCATCCCAACTTCAAACCAAACTTCCATCCCAACTTCCATCCCAACTTCCAACCCAACATCCAACCCAACGTCCATCCCAAACTCCATCGCAACTTCCAACCCAACTTCCAACCCAACTTCCAGCCCAAATTCCAACCCAAATTCCAACCCAACATCCATCCCAACGTCTATCCAAACTTCAAACCCAACTTCCATCCCAAATTCCATTTTAACGTCCAACCCAACTTCCAACCCAACTTCCAACCCAGCTTCCAACCCAACGTCCAGCCCAACTTCCAATCCAACTTCCAACCCAACTTCCAACTCAGCTTCCAATCCAGCTTCCAACCCAAATTTCAACCCAACTTCCAACCCAACTTCCAACCCAACTTCCAATCCAACTTCCAACCCAACTTTCAACCCAACTTCCAGCCCAACTTTCATCCCAACCTCAATCCCAACTTCCAATCCAACTTCCAACCCAACTTCCAACCCCTCTTCCAACCCATCTTCAAACCCAACTTTCAACCCAACTTCCAACCCAGCTTTCAATCCAACTACCAGCCCAAATTCCATCACAATTTCCATCCCAACTTCCAGCCCACTTTCCAACCCATTTTCCAACCCAACTTCCAACCCCACTTGCAATCCAACTTCTAACCCAACTTCCAACCCAACTTCCAACCCAACTTCCAACCCAATTTCCAGCCAAACCTCCAACCCATCTTCTAGCCCAACGTCCACCCCAACTTCCATCCCAAATTCAAACCCAACTTCCATCCCAACATCCAACCCAACTTCCAACCCAACTTCCAACCCAATTTCCATCCCAAACTCCATCCAAACTCCCAACCCAACTTCCAACCCAACTTCCAAGCCAAATTCCAACCCAATTTCCAATCCAACTTTTAACCCAACTTCCAACCTAGCTTCGAACCCAGCTTACAGCCCAACGTCCAACTCAACTTCCAACCCAACATCCAACCCAACGTCCAACCCAACTTCCAGCCCAAATTCCAACCCAACTTCCAACCCGATTTCTATCCCAACTTCAAACCCAACTTCCATCCCAACATCCATTTCAACTTCCAACCGAACTCCCAACCCAATTTCCAACCTAACGTCCAACCCAACTTCCAACCCAACTTTCAATCCAACATCTAACCCAACTTCTAACCCAATTTTCAGTCCAAATTGCATCCCAACTTCCATCCCAACTTCCAACCCAACTTCCAACCCTACTTCCAACCCATCTTCCAACCCAACTTCCAACCAATCTTCCAACCCAACGTCCAACCCAGCTTTCAATACAACATCCAACCCAACTTCCAACCGAATTTTCAGTCCAACTTTCATCCCAACTTCCATCCCAACATACAACCCAGCTTCCAACCCAACTTCCAACTCAACTTCCAACCCAACTTCCAACCCAAATTCCTACCCAACTTTCAACCCAGTATCCAACATAGCTTCCAACCAAGCTTCCAACCCAACTTCCAACCCAACTTCCAATCCAACTTCCAACCCAACTTCCAACCCAACTTCGAACCCAACTTCCAAACCAACTTCCAACCCAACTTCTAACCCAACTTCCAGCCCAACTTCCAACCCAACTTCCATCCTAAATTCCATTCCAGCATCCACTCCAACTTTCATCCCAACTTCCATCCCAACTTCCAACCCAACATCCAACCCAACTTCCAACCCAACTTCCAACCCAACATCCAACCCATGTTCCAATCCAACTTCCAATTCAACTTCCAACCCAACTTCCAACCCAACTTCCAGCCCAACTTCCAACCCAAGTTCCAGCCCAACTTTCATCCCAACTTCCATCCCAACTTCCAACCCAGCTTCCAACCCAGCTTCCAACCCAACTTCCAACCCAACATCCAACCCATGTTCCAATCCAACTTCCAATTCAACTTCCAACCCAACTTCCAACCCAACTTCCAGCCCAACTTCCAACCCAAGTTCCAGCCCAACTTTCATTCCAACTTCCATCCCAACTTCCAACCCAACTTCCAAAACAAATTCCAACCCAAGTTCCAAGCCAACGTTCAACTCAACATCCAACCTAAATCCCAACCAAACTTCCAACCCAACATCCAACCCAGCTTCCAACCCACCTTTCAACCCAACTTCAAATCCAACTTCCAAACCAACTTCCAATCCAACTTCCAACCCAACATCCAACCCAACTTCCATCCCAATTTCCATCCCAGCTTTCAACCCAACTTCCAATCCAGCTTCCAAGCCAACTTCCAACCCAACTTCCAATCCAACTTCTAACCCAACTTCCAACCCAACTTCCAGCCCAACCTCCAGCCCAACTTACAACCCAACTTCCAACTCAACTTCCAACCCAACATCCAGCCCAACATCCAACCCAACTCCCTGCCAAAATTCAAACCCAACGTCCAGTCCAACTTCCATCCGAACTTCCATCCCAACTCCAAACCCAACTTCCATCCGAAATTCCATTCCAACTTCCAATCCAACTTCCAACCCAACTACCAACCCAACTTCCATCCCAACTACCAACCCAACATCCAACAAAACTTCCAACCCAACTTCCAACCCAACTTCCAACCCTGCTTCTAACCCAACTTCCAACCCAACTTTCAACCCAACGTCCAACCCAACGTCCAATGCAACTTCCAACCCAACTTTCAACCTCAGTTCCAACCCAACTTCTAACCCAACCTCAAACCCAAATTACAACCAAACTTCCCACTCAACGTCCAACCCAATGTCCAAGCCAACGTCCAACCCAACCTCCAGACAAAACTCAAACCCAACTTCCAGCCCACATTCCATCCCAACTTCCATCCCAACTTCAAACCAAACTTCCATCCCAACTTCCATCCCAAATTCCAACCCAACATCCATCCCAACGTTTATCCCAACTTCAAACTCAACTTCCATCCCAAATTCCATTTTAACGTCCAACCCAACTTCCAACCCAACTTCCAACCCAACTTCCAACCCAACGTCCAACCCAACTTCCAATCCAACTTCCAATCCAGCTTCCAACCCAGCTTCCAACCCAGCTTCCAATCCAAATTTCAACCCAACTTCCGACCCAACTTCCAACCCAACTTCCAATCCAACTTCCAACCCAACTTTCAACACAACTTCCAACCCAACTTTCATCCCAACTTCAATCCCAACTTCCAACCCAACTTCCAACCCAACTTCCAACCCCTCTTCCAACCCAACTTCAAACCCAACTTCCAACCCAATTTCCAACCCAACTTTCAATCCAACTTCCAGCCCAAATTCCATCACGGTTTCCATCCCATCTTCAAACCCAATGTCCTATCCATTTTCCAACCCAAATTCCAACCCAACTTCCAACCCAACTTCTAACCCAACTTCCAACCCAACTTCCAACCCAAATTCCAGCCCAACATCCAATCCAACCTTTAACCCAACTTCCAACCTATCTTCCAACCCAACTTACAACCCAACGTCCAACTCAACTTCCAACCCAACATCCAACCCAACTTCAAACCCATTTTCCAGCCCAGATTCCAACCCAACTTCCAATCCAATTTCTATCCCATCTTCAAACCGAACTTCCATCCCAACATCCATTTCAACTTCCAACCGAACTCCCAACCCAACTTCCAACCCAACTTCCAACCCAACTTCCAACCCAACTTTCAAACTAACATCCAACACAAATTCCAACCCAAATTTCAGTCCAGATTTCATCCCAACTTCCATCCCAACTTCCAACCCAACTTCCAACCCTACTTCCAACCCATCTTCCAACTCAACTTCCAACCCAACTTCCAACCCAACGTCCAACCCAACTTTCAATCCAACATCCAACCCAACTTCCAACCCAATTTTCAGTCCAACTTTCATCCCAACTTCCATCCCAACTTACAACCCAGCTTCCAACCCAACTTTCAACTCAACTTCCAACCCAACTGCCAACCAAAATTCCTACCCAACTGTCAACCCAGTGTCCAACATAGCTTCCAACACAGCTTCCAACCCAACTTCCAACGCAACTTCCAACCCAACTTCCAACCCAACTTCCAATTCAACTTCCAACCCAACTTCTAACCCAGCTTCCAACCTAACTTCCAACCCAACTTCTATCCTAACTTCCATTCCAACATCCATCCCAACTTCCATCCCAACTTCCGTCCCAACTTCTAGCCCAACATCCAACCCAACTTCCAACCCAACTTCCAACCCAACATCCAACCCATGTTTCAATCCAACTTCCAATTCAACTTGCAACCCAACTTCCAACCCAACTTCCAACCCAACTTCCAACCTCCAACCCAGATTCCAGCCCAACTTTGATCCCAAGTTCCATCCCAACTTCCAACCCAACTTCCAAAACAACTTCCAACCCAACTTCCAAGCCAACTTTCAACCCAACATCCAACCTAAATTCCAACCAAACTTCCAACCCACCATCCAACCCAGCTTCCAACCCAACTTTCAACCCAACTTCAAATCCAGCTTCCAAACCAACTTCCAATCCATTTTCCAACCCAACTTCCAACCCAACTTCCATCCTAATTTCCATCCCAACTTCCAACCCAACTTCCAACCCACCTTGCAAGCCAACTTCCAACCGAACTTCCAATCCAACTTCTAACCCAACTTCCAACCCAACTTCCAACCCAACCTCCAACCCAGCTTACAACCCAACTTCCAAATCAACTTCCAACCCAATATCCAGCCCAACTTCCAACCCAACTTCCAGCCCAAATTCAAAGCCGACGTCCAGCCCAACTTCCATCCGAACATCCATCCCAACTCCAAACCCAACTTCCATCCGAACTTCCATACCAACTTCCAACCCAACTACCAACCCAGCTTCCAACCCAACTACCAACCCAATATCCAACAAAACTTCCAACCCAACTTCCAACCCAACTTCCAACCCAGCTTCCAACCCAGCTTCCAACCCAACTTTCAACCCAACGTCCAACACAACGTCCAACGCAACTTCCAACCCAACTTCCGACCTCACTTCCAACCCAACTTCTAACCCAACCTCCAACCCAAACTACAACCCAACTTCCCACTCAACGTCCAACCCAATATCCAAGCCAACGTCCAACCAAACCTCCAGACAAAATTCAAACCCAACTTCCAGCCCAAATTACATCCCAACTTTCATCTCAACTTCAAACCAAACTTCCATCCCAACTTCCATCCCAACTTCCAACCCAACATCCAACCCAACTTCCATCCCAACATCCATCCCAACTTCCAACCCAAGTTCCAGCCCAACTTCCAGCCCAAGTTCCAACCAAACTTCCAATCCAACATCCATCCCAGCTTCCATTCCAACTTCAAACCCAACTTCCATCCCAAATTCAATTTTCACTTCCAACCCAACTTCCAACCGAACTTCCAACCCAACTTTTAACCCAACTTCCAACCCAACTTCCAACCCAACTTCCAACCCAACTTCCAACCCAGCTTCCAACC
>SZWC01033060.1:0-20161 GCA_023375785.1 Penium margaritaceum | reverse complement strand
GCGCTCGTCCAAAGCCTCTGCAGGCACGAAAAAGCTGCGATCATAGTACTCGGGATTGGTGCACGACCGACTTGCGTGGCACCGATGGGGAAAGGCCCAAAAGCACATAAGCAATAGTGAAAATCTACGTGTCGGCCAGATGGCACCATCTCTCGTGCATGCCGATTGCAGCTCTCGGTCCCTATTGGCCACTAGATTGCCCCTGGCTCTCCATCCTGCAGTCCAGGAGTCGGACTGATCTTCTATGCCGGCTAGCTTTCTGTTTCGTTCTCTTCTGAGAGCCGCTGTCAAGACCAACAGCGACTCGGGAAGAACATGCTGCACGTCGTCTCACGTTGCCTTACATGCGATTGCTTTTCCAAAAGGACAATTCCGTACATCATTTACGACAAAATACAGCTGGCTGCCGGCTAGTCGAAAGCGAGATCCAAAAGTGGACAAAACCGAGAGGAACGCTCCCTGTCGCCGCTGTCGCTGTCAAGCTCGCGCATGGTGGTTTCCACGAGAAGTGGTGAAAACACCTGAAAACCAGTGCAAAACCAAGAAGGTTTGACAGCGGCGTTGTGGGTGTCGCTGTCAATGAAGGTAAAAAAGCTAGTGGAATTTTGACACATGTTCCTTCGATGCGATGGACCCGATCACCGACTTTCCCTCTGACATCGCTTCGAAATCTATATTTGAACAGCAATTTAGGTTTTCAGACCATGGAGAAGCTTCTCGGTTTGCGGGAGCGGGCTTTGAGACGACTGCAAGAATGAATCATTAGGATGTGTTCTCTTCTCCGCAGTGTGCTGTGTTTTGCTCACACGCCAGCTGGCAACTTCGACAATTATTTCTAATAGCCCCTTTGTTTAACCCTTCAGCCAGAAGTTGAAAGCCCGAAAAAAACGGAACCTTGTGGTAGTCCACTATGACGATAGAAGCGCAGGTTTTCTGACAGCGAGGGCGACAATGCTCATAGAAGAGAATGAAATATTCGTCCTGCCAAAAATCAGAGAGAACCGCAGCCGAGCTCCCCAAACATTCAAAGCATCCAACGTCTACCTACTATTTCCCGTTGGAAAACTTCTCTTCAGGTAGAGCAAATATCCGACAGCTCCTCTCGCACGCCAAGTCGTACGATGGACAGTCCCACGAAGGGAGTCTTTCAACTGAATTAGTTAGCGCTGGCAGTCCGTCACTAACAGTCCCGACCTCTCAGCAGTCCTCAAAAACCCATCAAATCTGGCTGTACCATACCCATTAACGAAGAGCATTTTTCAAAGAAAATCCAAACCAGGGTCTCATGTTAACAGGTTTTTGTGTAGACCTTTAGGAGGAATCCGTGGTTCAATAACTTGTTTTCTTTTGTGCTATACACATACACTGGTTGTGGATAAGGTTCTTCATATGCGACATGAGTGGATACCAGACACGTTACCATTTCACGATGACAAACAGCGATTTGCCCGTTTTCATTGACAAGCACTTTGTCGGGGCGGCCTACACCACATAGAGCCTTATAAGTTGTATTTCCTCAACACCCCAAAGAATGAACCAGAGTCATCTCGTTTAACGGGTGGCCAGGTCTTAACCTATAGAGGCTGGAAGGCTACCTCCAAACCAGAAGCATCCAGGGAGTTGCACCCAGGTTCATTCTTCCAAGGAAGGATGGATATTAAATTATTTAATCCTATTCATGTAGATATTTATGAAGAACTCAGACATATAGTTTCCATGAGGAGGAACTGGAAGAGAATCATGGGTCCACAGATGTTAGGCTTAAGATTTCCATAATGATCTTTGGAATTATCTTTCTTGATGGAATGAAAGAGGTAGGATACACTATGATTAAAATTCAAAGACTTTTATAAATGCTTATTATTTGTAATTGCAACAAGAAAAGGGCGTTGTTCCCACGATTCGTGCCAATTGAGGTGGATAGGAATGAATGTCATGATCATCCATGTACCATCATATGTTTAGAAGGTGAAATTTCACGTGAATTTCCCTAAGTTTTTTTTTTTTAATTAAGAGATCGTAAAATACCAAGGAATATACTAAAGAAGGCCATAAGACCTTAGCCATACAATGAAGCAATGCCTCATGGTTTCTTCCAACTTGTCTTCCTTGAAGGGGGCATACACTCATGCGACCAGGGTTCATGAAACGGGTTCAATTTACAACTAGGATGAAGCGAGATGGGCTTCATGTCATACTTAATTCAACGACGAAGGTTGAATGGAGGTTGTAACTGTTCATGGCAAGAGGACGAAGAGGAGCGTGCTGTGTGTGAATGCTTCACCTATAGAAATCTGTAAGTAGGTAACATCGAAATGCGGAAGCTCTTAGTGTTTCAATCGCGAGTGGGTCGAGGAATGGCCTCGGACTTCGCGGAGTCCACTCTTCTTATGGGTCATACCTGAGTCGAGTCGTCATAGAGCAAAAACCGACATTTTGAAGTTACGCATTGCTTTCGTGTTTACAATTATGATTATCTTGACGATTGTGTCCGTTGTGTTTCCCACTTCATTTCGTGCTCCCTTTCCTTTCGTCAAGAGCGCGTTCAAGTGTATTCTATTCAATAAACAGGAAGTCGGCGATGGACTAAGGGTACGGTAAAAACCTCTCACCTAATATGGCGAGGTTTTAACACATTTCCAAGTTGGCGGAATGTGGTATGGGGGCATAAGCTCGACTTTCTTTGTCTTGTTTGAGGTAATCAAAACAAGGCCCTAGTGGTTGGTTGTCCCTTTCCAACCTCCACATGGCTCTTATAATTGACCATGCCAGCTGACATAGTCAAACCTTTTCTATGAAATGTTCTAAAAACGTAAAATATTTCATCTCTACATTCCTCCCCCTTTAGGACCAAATCGTCCCGATTTGCTGTGCTGCTTGGAGAGAGTAGTGACCTGCACACTTCAAAGAAAATATTTAACTAATTAGCAGAACAAGACTCTGTTTTGTTGACTTCTACTTTCAAAACCCTTTTGGCTTCACGATGAGGTCTTTCTGGTACGCACTCTCAGCCGCATAATAAGCATGGCCTCGCTTCCTCCCCTTTTTGTAAGGAGCGTCCTCGCAACTTGTGTCTAGGCATCCCGTAACACAGTGCACGGTATAGAGCCATCACCTCCTCAAGGATTGTGTGCCAGGGTGGTAACCCCGAGGGCACGTCATTTTGAACGTGCAGCCAGTTCCTCCCAATACTCGGCTACAGCCGCCTTTGGCATCTGAGATTCTGGTTCCCACAAGTTGTGTTCAAGACCACAACCGGCCTAATGTACAAGGGACTCCTTGACCACTGTTGCATTGAGTGCACGCTCACGGTGTTGGAGGATGCGACGCACTTCGCATTGGCCTTCCACGTACAGGACAACAGGCGAGGACGGCTGAATAGACCCATCCGCTTTGTATGGTGCAAGAAGACTTACGTGGAACACGTTATGTATTCGCATTGCAGATGGCAGGTCCAACGGATACGCCACTGGTCCTACTGCGTGCGTGATCACCAACGGTCTGAACCACTTTGGCAACATCTTACACGCATCTGGTGTCTTCAGCCGCAAGTTCTTTGTGCTGGAAAACACTCGGTCGCCGATGAAGAACTTGACCTCACATCGGTTTTTGTTAGCATAAGCCTTTTGGCGTTGTCGAGCAGCGTACAGGTGTGCTTTTGCATCGCGCCAAAGTGCGTCCATTCTTTTGACAGAGGCCTTGGCGGAGGCAACCTGATCACCGCCGCCCCCGCACTTCACCATAGAAGCGGGTACTACCGGATGCCGACCATGGTTGAGGAAGAAGGGAGTATAGCCTGTCGGCTCACTTACCACATTATTGACAACGAACTCTGCAGGAGCGAGGAAGTCATCCCAGTCCTCCATCGTCGAGTCAATGTATATGCGCAACATTTGTTCTAGTGTACGGTTCATGTGCTCTGTCTGTCCGTCTGTGTGCGGGTGGAATGCAGTTGACATCTTCACTCGTGTTCCATTTTTCTCACAGAGTGGCTGCCAAAAGCAACTTGCAAATTGAGGGTCACAGTCCGAGATGATCTCCAGCGGGATGCCGTGGTACTTCACGACGCCGTCGTAGAAGAGGCGTGTTGTTTCCTCTGTAGTGATCCGTGACGTTGTGGGCATGAAGTGCGCCATGCAGGTAGCACGGTCGATCACCACAAAGATGGCATCATGATCCTTCGTTGTTTGTGGAAGGCTGGTAATGAAATCCATAGCTACAGACTCTGATGGAGCATTTGGTAGCTCTAGGGGCTGGAGTAGCCCCCTTGGTGCCTTGTTTCTTGGGTTGTTTCAGAGGCAAAGGTCACAAACCGCACAGTACGTGGGTATGTCATTACTCCATCCCAGCCACTAGTAATGCTTGGCGAGCGCAGAACTTGTCTTCTTTGGGCCCACGTGCCCGGCTGTTGGAGGGTTATGAAACTCAAATTGTATCTTCTCACGTTGTTTATTCACGCGTGGAACCACCACTTGTTCACCATGCCAGTAGAGGCCTTCTGCTTCTATGAGGCCATGTCGCTCAATTTCCCTTGAATTTTGAAACCATGGATCAATGGTNGTAGCTCTAGGGGCTGGAGTAGCCCCCTTGGTGCCTTGTTTCTTGGGTTGTTTCGGAGGCAAAGGTCACAAACCGCACAGTACGTGGGTATGTCATTACTCCATCCCAGCCACTAGTAATGCTTGGCGAGCGCAGAACTTGTCTTCTTTGGGCCCACGTGCCCGGCTGTTGGAGGGTTATGAAACTCAAATTGTATCTTCTCACGTTGTTTATTCACGCGTGGAACCACCACTTGTTCACCATGCCAGTAGAGGCCTTCTGCTTCTATGAGGCCATGTCGCTCAATTTCCCTTGAATTCTGAAACCATGGATCAACGGTGTAGCCCATGCAAATCCGGTTTTTGAAATGACCCACTCCCACTGGTGGCCTTGGGGCTGGGCGGAGTGGGTTCACATGTCGAGTTGATGATTTTGCCATTGCGGCAAAGTTACATTCTGACGAGTTATTGCTTTTCACCATGATTGCCACACAAAGAGGGTTTTGGCTCAACGGGTCTGCCACGTTGATTTGACTGGACCGATATCGCCATGTGAACGAGAAGCGACTTAAGTATTCACTCTAACGCGCTTGACGTCGAGACAGGTTGGGCTGTGTTTGGAAGCATATCAGGGGTTGTGATCGGGAACCACAATGACCTCCTCCTCTGCTCCTTCCAAGTAACAATGCCAAACCTTGAAGGCATGCACGACGGTAAGAAGTTCTTGTTCTCCCGTGGTGTAGCGTGTCTCTGCATTGGAAAGCTTTTGACTCTCGTACGCCATTGGGTCGCTCTCTTGCATGAGCACTGCTCCAATGCCAACGATCGACGCATCACACCTTACTTTCCATGATTTCTTTAGGTCTGACAGGGCTAGCACAGGAGTAGATGCCAGCATTTCCTTGACCTTGTTGAGGGTTGTCTCGCATTTGTGTTTTCTTCCATGTGAGGACTGTGAGCTCGCTAACCAAGGAAGAGTATACCATCATGAAGCGCCTGAAGTATTTCGACATGCCAAAAAATGATCGTAGCTAACCCACGTTCTCAGGACGGAGCCATTCTTTTACGGCTTGTACCTTACGCAAGTCCACTCGAATGCCATCTCCACTCACGATGTGACCGAGGTATTCAAGTTTGTTTTGCGCAAACTTGCACTTGCTCATCTGTGCAAAGAACTTGCTGTCCCGGAGGATTTCCAGTACCTCTCGCAAGTGCCTTTTGTGCTCTTCTTCTGTCTTTGAGAAGATCAGGATGTCATTGAGATACACCAACACAAACTTCCCGAGTTGATTCTGAAACACCTTGTTCATCACAGCTCGGAAAGTTGCAGGTGCACTGGTCAACCCAAAATAGAGCACTCAGAATTGGTAATGTCACAAGTGCATACGGCACGCTGTTTTTGGCATATCCTCCTCTTTTATGCAGATTTGATGGTAATGTTGAGAAGGATCGAGCGATGTGAAGATCCTTACTCCGTGAAGTTGGTAAAAAAGGTCCTCAATTCGCGGTAGTGGATAAGTTTATTCAATGCACGATAATCTATGCACATGCGTGGACCTCCATCCTTCTTACTCACAAAGAGGATCGGTGCGCCAAAGGGAGACGAACTTGGCTCAATCCACCCTTTGTGTCGATACTCTTTGATTTGTGTTTCTGCTTCCTTCCTCTGAGCCGGACTGAGCCGATGTATTGTCCAAAATGGAGGCGTGGCACTTGGCTTGAGTGATATGGTATGATCCACCTTCTGTGCCGGAGGTACGCCGTCTGGCGGGTCTTCGAATACATCTTGAAAGTTGGAAACAACATCTGCCACACATTCTGAGAGGTCCTCTATTGGTTCTTCTTCCACGGTTCTCCGTAAAATGGCCAAGAAGCACTTAGAACCTTGTCGCAACCTTCGCTTCACATGCATCGCAGTCAGCGCTGCAGGTGTGTTCCTCTAAAGTCAAAGCATTTGAGGTCTTGGTGAAATGGTGATCTTTCGCCGCCCCTTTACGAATTCCAGCGTTTTCGATTCAAAATTCATTTTTGCTTTGTGGTTCACCAACCACGGATTTCCCTAGACAAATTCAAATGGGTCTATGAGACCAAGGACTGTGAGGCGGGTCTCTGTGCTCAATCCTCCGAGGGAGAGCCGGACCACAAAATAACCAAGGATTGGTACCTCTCGATTGTCTCCCACGACCACCATCCCTTGTCTCGGGGTGTATTTAAGGTCGATTGCATCAAGGTATGCCGCTTTCACAAAAGAATATTCTGCTCTATTGTCTCCAAGAATACGGGCCGATGCTCCATTGAAACTACCCCAAAATTGCATCGTCATGTTGGCACACGATTTGCGCATGAACAGACTCACTGGTGGTGTGGCATGTAAGTGGTAAATTTGGTAGGCATAGGAGAGCTGTTGTCCTCCATGCGCACACCGAGGGCCAACATGACCCAACCGAGGTCCAACATTATGGGCGCCTGCAGCACCAGCAGTCATGCCACCTCCAACACCCTGGCCTGGGTGAGCGCCACCATGCTCGTGTCCTTGCACCCCCTACCGGACGGGACCTCCACAAGGTCTGCCACCTTGACCCGGGTGGAAGGCTTGCCTCTATGGGGGACCTTGGTGCTGGCGTTGTGCGCAGTTGCATGCAAAGTGCCCTGGCTCATTACATGCCCCGCATGTAAAGGTGCCAGGCTGCATTTTTTTTGCTCTTGAACACGTGGCTTTTTGGGTTGTTCAACGTGTCCCTCAAGAGGGAGCTTCCCTCCTCCATTCCCATTGAAGCTTGTGAATTCGGTCTTTGTTGCATGTCCTGGAGTCGTCGTGTCCCATAAGGCCGAGTTCTAGTTGTATGTCTCCAAAACATACTTTGTTACCGCCCACAGGCTTGTCCATCGCTTATGGTATTTGTCTGTGATGTAATGGAACTTGAGCTGCTGACTGGCAAGGCTATTGAGGAGAAGAGTGATCTTTGTGTCTTCGGTCATGTGACGCGGTTGGACACGTTGGGCTGTGTTGTAGAAGACCTCCACATAACGGTTCAAAGTCATGATCCCTTGACTAAACCTTTCCAACTCAACTTTTGCTGCCTGTGAGTCGACTCGGTATGAGAACAACTCCCCCATGAGTTCCTCATACTCTTTCCATGTGGGACTATCGTTCCTTTGTGTACCAAACATCTGCCAGCTGCTTGAACTGCTCGCGACTCACTACTGACATGCCTTGGGCCCCCCAATCCTCCCTAGGCACCTTCCTCAGCTGCAATTGTAGCTTAAATCCTTTCAGCCACGTGTGTATGTTGAACTTGCCATTATTCTTATCAGCAGGGTCAAACACAAAGCGGCTCATCATGCTAGTATCTTACAGTCCCCCAACTGTGGCGGGTTGTGCTATGGGGGTGGAGGTAGTTGTCGGTGTTGGCTACACGTTGGCGCAACGCGTCTCAGCTCGGGCTTGCTCCTGGTGTTCAAACGCGCATTCAGCCGCCTCTCCTACCACGTACACTGCTACAGCTCCGTAGATTTGGGCCACCCCATGTTGATTCGCTTTCAGCAATTCCCTTGCAATGGCTTCCTCCTCAGCACGGTGCAGTGCGATAGCAAGCTCTCCATGAAGCCTCTTATTCTCCTCCGATAGCTTTCGACTGGTGACGTAGCCGCTACTGACTTGAAACCGCAATGCAGCCACGGTTTTCTTGTGACTGTGCACCGTTGCTCCCATGATGCCGTCGATGATGTTGTAGTCTTCAGAACTGAGTCATGATTTCAGTGTCGCAACATATTCCTCGAGTTCGAGCAGGCGAATAGCCTTGAGAAAATCACGGTGAATACATGGGGAGCCTACGAGACTAAGGCTACATAGGGATTCTTCATCACCTGTGCGATTAGTCCTGGAGCTCTTCAGTTCACCTATGGTAGTGCCCAAGGGGTTGGGCACCTCATAATCTTACCCAGCAACTTTGACACGAAAACGTTGGTTAGAGGGTGGCTTGCCCTCGTTGCCATCGCCATCATCCTCAAAACTCACGTAGTGTCTCTGAACTAGTCCAAGGACGTGAGTGGGCTTGTGGCGGACGTCTGCATCGGTCTCTTGATCATCTTCCTCTGAGGTTCCATGTCTTCATCGTGTGATGTCTCAGCAACTTCAAGCTCGAGAGCGGTGTTGACATTCTCCTCCTCTGGCATGCCGTTAGGTTCTTCATTGTTGGCCATCATCCCCTTTTCCGAGACATCCTCGTCAACTCTGTCTTGGAGGTTGAAATTCTGAGTAGCATGAACATCGTCGCCTAGAGTTGCGTCCGGGATAGACTCATGAATNCGATGCTTGGTCCCACGCTTGGGTGCACCTATCGGAGGCGGGCCGCCAAGAAGGGTTGACAATTTGCGCTCGCCGCCATGGCAAAGGCAAGAGCTTATGCCAAGAGAGCGTGACGCTGGAGGGGAGTCGAATGATAGCTGTCTCTCTTTTCTTTTCTAAAGGTGGAGTATGCAGTTGCTCTTGCAATGCTACTCAATTCAAACCTTTGCTCCAAATCTCTTCTTCAACCTTCAAGTCCTTGTGGGTGTGATTCAGTGAGTTGCTTCAAAAGGAGTAGTCTAGCTCACTCACTTCGAACTCTCGACTAAATCAAGTGCGTACGTTTAAAGAGGCGATAAACTAACTTAACTTCAAGGGTACAACACTAGCGTTTCCGCTAACACTTCAACTCACTCAACTAAAGAGGAGATTGATCTCACTCTATTTAGGAGTAGCTTCAAGGACATTACACAAGGAAATGATAGAACAAACTTCGTATAGAAATTACTATGCCACGGCCAGATGGCATAACTTGGCCTCTAACTAGAGAACAAAATAAAGAGCTTGAAATTACAAATCCAACAAGAAAAACGGAGCAAGAAACGGAGTTGTATTGAGGTCACAACGGACTTTTGAGGTTCCGCTCCTGGGGCCAGCTCCTGCCTTGTCTGCGGCTGTCTTCCTCCGCGACGGCAAGCTCTAGTGTCCCAAAAAACTGGCTGTGTGGCTCAGCTCGCCCCCGGTGCGCCCTGGATGGTTCCAGCACCTTAAGGGGACTTTTTTTTTTTTGTATAGAGATCATAAAAGACCAAGGAATCTACTAAAGAAGGCCATAAAACCTTAGCCATACAATGAAGCAATGCCTGATGGTTTCTTCCAACTTGTCTTCCTTGAAGGGGGCATACACTCATGTGACCAGGGTTCATGAAACGGGTTCAATTCACAACTAGGATGAAGTGAGATGGGATTCATGTCATACGTAATTCAACAAGGAAGGTTGAATGGAGGTTGTGAGGTTCATGGCAAGAGGATGAAGAGGGGCGTGCTGTGTGTGAATGCTTCACTTGTAGAAATCTGCTAAGTAGGTAACGTCAAAATGCGGAAGCTCTTAGTGTTTCAATCGCGAATGGGTCGAGGAATGGCTTCGGAATTTGCCGAGTCCCCTCTTCTTACGGGTCATACCCGAGTCGCGTCGTCATAGAGCAAAAACCGACATTTCGATGTTAAGCATTTCTTTCGTGTTTACATTTATGATTATCTTGACGATTATGTCCGTTGTGTTTCCCACTTCATTTCGTGCTCCCTTTCCTTTCGTCAAGAGCGCGTTCGAGTATATTGTATTCAATGAATAGGAATTCGCTGATGGACTAAGAGTACGGTAAAGACCCCTCACCTAATGTGGCGAGGTTTTAACACATTTCCAAGTGTGCGAAATGTGGTATGGGGGCATAAGTTCGATTTCCCTTGCCTTGTATGAGGTAATCAAAACAAGTCCCTAGTGGTTGGTTGTCCCTTTCCAACCTCCACATGGTTCTTATGATTGACCATGCCAGCTGGCATAGTCAAACCTTTTCTATGAAATAGTTTTAAAACATAAAACATTTCATCTCTACATCATCTCTCAACTGAGTAAAAATAGGCACTGCCTGTCACACTTGAGCCCAATGCCATGGAAGACACGAGAAGGGCAAAACTTCTTCATGTTCTACATCGAATATGCAATGGACTTCATTGACTAAGCAGCATACACGTAGGGGGAGGCGTTGTGCAGGAGAGCCTTGGTGTCCATAACAATTGGGAGCTGGAGAAGATGGGCTGACGGCTTGTACTTCGAGGCCATGACCTACATGACGTGGGTCTGGAACCGCATTCCCCACGGATCCATTCCTCGTCAGTCCACCCCATACCAGCACTGGTGTGGAGAACGCACCGACCTGCGTCAGGCTCGTGTCTGGGGCTGCGTCGCCATCGTGTGGTTGCCTACCCCGCACCAAGGTGGCAAGCTCGAGCCGCATGGTCGTTCGTGCACCTTCCTTGGCGTCTCACATAAGTCAAAGGCATGGCATTTATGGGATCCCGCCAGACATTGTATCGTTGAGTCCCGCGATGCCCTCTTCTTTGAGGAACCTTTTCCACGAGACCTCGTTTGTTCCGGTGCGTCGATGTTCTTCCTGCCGCGTGGGAGAGTGGTGGGTCCGTCCTCCATCGATGTTCCTCCTGCCGCATGTTCGGGCATTCCATCGTCTGCGCCCGCGGGCCCACCTTCACCGGCTGCCCCATCTATGTCCGCCAGCCCCTCCGGGCTGGCTGCCCCGACCATGTCCGCCAGCCCCTTGGGACTAGCTGCCCCGTCCGTGTCTACCAGCCCCACAGGGTTGGCTGCCCCGTCCGCGCCTGTCTGCACCTTAGGGCCGGCTGTACCATCCGTGTCTGCCAGCCCCTTAGGGCCACCCGCCTCGCCCGTGTCCGCCAGCCCCTCAAGGCCGGCAGCCCCTCAAGGCCGGCTGCCCCTTCCGTGTCTTTCAGCCCCTCAGGGCCGACTGTCCCATCCGTGTCTGTCGGCCCCTCAGGGCCGGCCGCCCCGTCCGTGTCCACCAACCCCTTAGGGCCGGCTGCCCCGTCCATGTCTGTCAGCCCCTCAGGGTCGACTACCTCGTCCGTGTCTACCAGCCCCTCAGGGCCAGCTGCCCCGTCCGTGTCTGCCAGTCCCTCAGGGCCGGCTGCCCTATCCATGTCCGCTAGTCCCTCAGGGCCTGTTGCCCCATCCGTGTCCACCAACCACTCAGTGCCGACTACCCCATCCGTGTCTGCTAGCCCCTTAGTGCTGGCTTCCTCATCTGTATCTGCCAGCCCATCAAGGCCAGATATCCCATGCGTATCGCCGCCCTACACACGTGGTCCGGGCGGGAGCCTTAGATCCAGGCTGAGAGTTGGCTCTCAGGCCACCTTTGCACGTCCTCTCACCCCGCGACCCCTTGTCATTCCACGAGAGTCCTCACCTCATTTCAGATCCACTCCCACGGTCGTGAGTGGGGACCTCGACACCAAGGCATTTGGCTTGGCCACACTGTCAATCATCGTCGACCTACATCCAGGGTCAGCTCTGGGCTATTCCCTGCTCCTTCAAGAATACCAACATGCCGTTGCGGCCATGCTCATGCTCATGCCACCTGGGCACGTGACGTGCACGCCCTCACTTTCTGCCCCACTGAGCGACGAGAGGACCCAGCCATCCTACGTGAGGCTTGGGCGTCTCCTGAGGCCGCTCATTGGGAAGCCGCATGTGCCGACGAGCTAGCCGCCATTCAGCAATATCACATCTAAAGCTCATCAAACTTCCCTCAGGCCACCAGGCCATCGACTCCAAGTATGTTCTCCGGCAAAAGTGGAAGCGAGACGGGTCTTTTGACAAGTACAAGGCCCGTCTTACGGCCAAGGGGTTTGCTCAGGTCCCTAGAACAACCTATGACCAGATCTTTGCCCCAGTCGGTCGGTTCTCCACCAGCCGAGCGTTGTTCAACCTGGTTGCCCAGCATGGGTGGGAACTGCATCAGATAGATGTGAGAAATGCCTTCCTCCATNTCTAAAGCTCATCAAACTTCCCTCAGGCCACCAGGCCATCGACTCCAAGTATGTTCTCCGGCAAAAGTGGAAGCGAGACGGGTCTTTTGACAAGTACAAGGCCCGTCTTACGGCCAAGGGGTTTGCTCAGGTCCCTAGAACAACCTATGACCAGATCTTTGCCCCAGTCGGTCGGTTCTCCACCAGCCGAGCGTTGTTCAACCTGGTTGCCCAGCATGGGTGGGAACTGCATCAGATAGATGTGAGAAATGCCTTCCTCCATGGCTCACTGGAAGGCGAGGAGCTCTACATGATGTAGCCTCCAGGCTTTGACGACGACTCTAGCAAGGTCTTGAAGCTTCGAAAGGCCCTCTATGGCTTGAAACACTCGCCGCACTGCTGGAACCAAGAGATTAGTTATACGCTTCTCAGCGGCAGCCTCTTTTGCAGCTCTACTGACCCCGCGCTATTCATCAGCCCGCAAGGTCATACCCTCGTCGCGGTCTTGGTCTATGTCGAGGACGTGCTCATTTGCATCGACGGACGCAACTGCCATCCAACGGGTCAACAACCTACTACACGCTGCATACTAGATGAAGGACCTTGGGCCAGTGCGAGTCTTTCTGGACATGGAGCTTGAGCATGATCGCTCCGTGGACATACTGCATGTCCATCAAGCCGCCTATGTCCATACTCTGTCCGGGCACTTTGTTGATGACCTGCCCCTCATACCGAGAGCATCCTCACCCATGTCACGTGAAGGTCAGGCATTTCTCAAGTTGTGATCTTGCTGTGGTGGGGGAGCCTGTAGACGTGACCGCGTATTTGCATGTCATCAGATCACTGATGTTCATGGAAACGACAACCATCCGGGCATCGCGTTCGTTGTCAACCTCTTGGCTCAGTTCTCTGAGGAGCCACGTCACCTCCACTTTGAGGTCGCAATCCTAGCACTGCGCTATGACGTCTTGACTCCACGGCGAGGTCTCATGTTCCGCCAATAGTCGTCTATTGTTGCGGTGGGCTACACCGATAGTGACTGGGCCGGCAGTCTGGACGGTAAGAGCTGCACAAGCTGGATCTTTCCAATCGATGGCACGTCGGTGTCCTTGCACAGTGGCAAGTGGGGGTGCATTTCATGGAGCATTGCTAAGGATGATTACGTAGCCCTTGGTTCAAGCACATGTGAGAGCGTGTGGCTGCATCGTCTGTTGTCAGAGTTCCATCAGTCTGTTGCATCCATCATGCTGCATTGTGACAGTAAGAGTGCCATGGCCATCGCCGACAATGACGGCGCGCATCACACACACACAAAGCACATCAATATTTAAGTATCACTATGTGCTCTCGTTGTTGCATGACGGCAACATCAGCATTGTGTGGGTTGAGACAACACGGCAGTTAGCTGACTTCTTGACCAAGGCACTAAAGCGTGACTCATTCAAGAAGGATGTGAGTTCAATCGGCTTGCGGCCGTGAGTTGCACTCCTTGTCATGGCTTGCGTCTCCATGTGCCCTAGAGGAGTCTACCTATTGAATGTGACGCTGCCCGTCCATGTGCACTGCGCCTGTGAGTCATGGGGGAGTGTTGGTTTCTCTGCGTCTCTCACTGTACTCTGTTTTGTCCTCCCGGCTTGTGTACATCGGCGGCGTACAGATGACTGACAGGGAGACTTGACGCTACTGGAGTGTCGTCTGGTGGAGCTGACGCACGCTGAGGCCTACACGTAGTTCATTGGAGCGTCCTCCCTATGTCAACGTGTTCAGCTCCATCGGTAGGCCTCCTTGGCGGTTGAGCCGCTTGCGGTCACTGCCACCGCCGTGGCTGTCTGCATGCGTGTAGTGCTGGATCTGATTGTGCTATTGGTTCTGCAGCGTCGTGCTCTACCTAGGGTCCATGTTTCTTGTTGCGGGGCACTGTTTGGCACAATGGACCTTCGTAGGCACTGCCTGGGTTCGGGCAGCCATAACTCTTTGCTACTGTTTTCCTATCTGTTTCCGAGTACACGACTGCGTTCACAGCGTTGGTATTATGGTATGGTCCAGTTTTCAGGCAAAACGGACGACGCCCGGGTTTGGGGCTGTCGGCCGTCTGGAATGGCTCACCGAGAAAACCATGCCTGCCAGAAACTAGATCTAAGACTATTTTCTGATTGGCTGGTTAGCTGAGTAACAAGCTCTACAGAGTTGGGGGGGAGCTAGAACTTGGAGGGGTCTCCCATTGTTGCTTATTCTTCATTCCTAATCAGTTACTTCCAGTTTTTAGCTACTTTCTAACGCTAGCACCGGCGCGCATTACTCTGAGTAACCAACCCAGAGCATCCAGACTTAGACTCTAGAGCAGCTGACTGAGGGCGCAACAGACTAAGCAACGAGCGTGGAAGCCAGCACGCTGCATCAACAACGCTGCTGCCCCAACCTGCTGCCTAGGATTTCCAGCTGGCATGTTTTCTCAATGTCCTCAGGCATGACACATGGAAGTTGAGCTCCACACTATACATTATGCCCTTTTGCCAGTATGAGATGGCCAGTGCTATTGTGTTTAGCCATTGTTTGTCCTTGATGATTGTACATTATTGTGCACGACCAGCACCACGTGACTCAAGCGAGGGTTCCTAGCTTTTGGGTGTTTTGTCGGGATGGCTTGAGGGTGAGAGATCCTCAAGAACCGCGTTTAGGCCTAGTTGGCCAAGGACTCCGTCCAATCTGTTGCATTAGTATCAGAGTGCCAAGGTTCGAATCTGACGTGCAAATGGTGAGGCCGGCTCACTCCTTCTACCGGAAAGCATAGCGTGGCGGACGCCACATGGCTTGAGCCGAGGTCCCTGGCCTGTGAGTGGTCTGACGAGATGGCTTAAGGTCCAAAGATCCTCAAGCACCACGGTTTTGGCCTAGTCGGCCAAGCATTCTGCCCAATCCGCTATGTACATGTAGTGAGTAGTTTTATAATGCGGATCCACGTAGTTCCACTAGTCATTTGTTTCTAGTTGGAGGGACGGCTATGACTCTGAAGAGCAGTAAGCAGGGCTCCATGGCGCGAAACTCCAACAAGGCCAAGTATGTTGTACTTGGAGCAAGTATATTTGGGGGTGTTGGGCTATGTTTCTTGCTCTAGTGACTACACATGCCTGTTTGCTGTATCGTGATGGAATTCATCACACACACAACATGTCAATATCGGGCATCATTTTGTGTGTGAACGTGTTGAAGCAAGTGATTACTGTTTGTGGGATTGTAAATACGCGAGTAACTGTTGTACATGCAGCTCCCCTCTTACGCACACGTGGTGCTCCTGATTAATTCATTATATACCTCTCTTGTGGCATTCCTCCTATTTCCACAAACTTGTGAGCCCCTTCGTGGCATATGAGTTTTAGTTCATGCCAAGTTCTCGTGCATGATGGCTTGTGTATTTTTGAGTCATGGGAGAGTGTTTTTTGAGACGTCATAAACTTGTAAATGATTGCTTCAGTGCACCCACATTTACTTCTCTAATGTGAATGGCACACATGGAGGTCTTAGCCATTGTTACAACAAATAGACATCAGATCATGTGGTTGGAGCACCTCTGTCAGAGTGTAGGGAATGATCCTACACATCTAGCATCAAGCATCTCTGCTTTGGATTGGTGATGACAGCTCAATGCCTATCGATGGCGTATTGGAAACCATGTGTATAAAAAGTGCATTATTATGTTGTAGACCAAGACAAGGTGACATTCACCACACATATACTTGTGTTCGATGTGGATATGATTTTAATCTATTGTACATGTGTGAGTTGTACTGTTGGTCACCGGGTTGATGACCCCTAGAGATCAGGCTACCAATTTTTTTCGTGGTGAGAGAGATAACCGTCACCGGCTCGATGAGTGCAAACATTGCATTAGGTTACAGTAGACCAAGATGAGGTGACATGCACCCCACATACCCTCGTGTCCGATGTGAATATGATTTTTTATATTGTGCATGTGTGAGCTTTTGGTGTCATCGATATTCAAAATCATAGGGGTCATGCCTCCAGATTCTCTTGGAGCGTGAGACAATTGTCTCCAACTCATTGCCTATGGGTATGGTTCAACCCTGGGATGGCAGCCGGACCCCACTTCAAAAACCTCGAGTGGGTGGTCCAGACGACCGGCATTGACCATTCACTCGCTCCCATTCCTCATTCATTCTTGTTCCGAACGCAAAGAGCCCTCTAGCTTTCATGGCGTGATTCACAGGTGCACATGAGTGTTGAGGAACTATTGGGAAGCTTTCTAGCATTGTTGCTGCTGACGTGGCATCAATATCCAGACATCTGATGCACTAGCAAGCAAGCAGGTGCATAGAACAGCAAGGGTTAGGATAGGGAAATGTGCAAAGTCCCATAGTCTCCAATAGCTTAGTGAATGCAAAGCAATAATGACAGCTGAAAAGAACACAACATAAATACATGTGGCACATGACGTGTGACACACAGAGTAGTGTCAGATCAACCTAAAACCGGCCCAAAAGCATTGGTTTGGGCCATGGCTCTGCGCACAGGCATCCAAATGCAACATCTTCAAAACCTAGAGATACAACATCTCAAGCCGGATGCTACGACTAGAAACACACACATGCAAGGCATCAATGAGTGAACACACAATGAAAAACATGCAGAGCGGGTTCAAGACCCTGTCCATCAAGAAAACTCTAGCAACTGCGAAAAAATGCACAGCACCCTAGCAAGCACCCAGGATGCCATGATTGCTGTCTGGAAGCTGTTGGTGGGTGGAGTCACCACCCTTTTTTACTCCAACACCAGATGGGTCCGCATCAAGGATCTACACAAGCATGGATACGACCGAGTGGCCACAGTAAGCTACACAAACAGACGGGGATGACTCACATCACAACACTCCTTCATGACTCGATGGTACGAATGACCGTACATGTACAGAATTGATACAAGTGTGTAAATAGATGCTCAACAGTCCATGCTCACATACCCCACTTTCAGCCACTCTCAGGCCAGGGACGAAGCCCAAAAAAATGCATTGCCACCATGAACATAACATCGCGTGAGTGCCTTGGTTAGGAAGTCAGCCTGGTGCATGTTCATGCAAACCAAGATGATGGTGATCACCTGTTGCTCCACAAGATCATGCCGAAAGTGATGCTTAACAGTAATATGCTTCTTGCGTGCATGATATACACCAAAGTTCTCTGCAATGGCAAGAGCACTCTGGTTGTCACAGTGCAAAATGACACAAGGCACAGACTGACGCAACTCATGAAGTAGACGCTACAGCCACATCACCTCAGCGGTCCTAGCCCCGGGTGCAACATGCTTAGCCTCTGATGAGCTACGTGCGATAAAATCCTGCTTGCCACTGCAGCACGACATAGTGGTTCTACCGCGCACAGACCTGTAGCCTGTTCAATTTCACCCATCAAGGATCCATGCCCAAGGACTGTCTGTGTACTAGTGGACAACCACCAAACACTTCCATCGAAAGCTGAGTCCAAGGTACGGTGTAAAGACAACGTACAATACCACTTACACAATTGTGAAAACGGCTCTCGCCGAAGGACAATGTACAAACTGTGCAAGGAGTTTGACGACGAAAGCAATTTCGGGTCGTGGGGTAGTGGCCAAATACAATGGCCAAAGAGCCATTCAGGCGCAAGTACATGGCCATGTCCACTGTCTCCACCAGGTATCCTGGATCATCCACCTTCATTGCATCCTGCCCGTCAGGTCTAATGGGGGTTAAGGCTGTGGGAACTACACCAAGGAGGTTAGCAAACTTCTCCTCCATAACACAAGCGTAACGAGCCTCATGCAGCAAGAGTGTCCGCCGTTAACCTTCATTTATGATCTCAATCCCGAGCTGCAGGCGCAAGGTCCTTCATCCTATAGGTAGCCCCAAGGACTCCCTTGGTCTCCATCACGGCCTCCATAGAAGGAGACATAATGTGGAGGTTGTCCACGTAGACTAGGATGGAGGTGAAGCTCTCACCTGTCCCTCAAAGGAAGAGGGACGGGTCGGCGTCACTCTATACGTAACCGCACGTATCAGTGTGCTAGTGATCTCCTGGTTCTGGCACTTGGATGGCTGTTTTAAGCTATACAAGGCTTTGTGTAAGCGCCGGACCTCGTCACCGACCTTGAAACTAGGTGGCTGGACTATGTACATCTCCTCCTCTAAGGTGCCATGGAGGAACACCTTGTTCACATCCATGTGGTGTAGCACCCAGGCATGGTGAGAAATAACGCCAAACATAGGGCAAGCAGTGGTCATGCGACCAACGGGTACCAAGGTGTCAGTGAAACACACACCCTCAACCTGTGAGAACCCCTTGGCCATCAAGTGAGCCTTGTAGCAATCTAGTGTGCCATTAGGCTTCACCTTCTTGCAAAGTACCCACTTGGCTTGTACAAGCTTACATTCAGGGCGGAGGTCGACAAGTTCATAGACACCGTGCTCACCAATGGCTCCTAGCTCATCCTCACAAGAAGTATGCAACAACTTTTCATCCTGAGCCAAGAGTGCCACTTTCTACGTGCCTGGATCAGGTATCGTCAAAGGAGAGTTTTGGGTGGCCAAAACACATGCCTCCGGACTCAGTATGACAGTGACAAAGTTAGTTATGGCATCACAATCGACCGAGAACACTTACGAGACCAACTCGTGACTGATAGGGCACGTTGTGTGCACCTCAGTGTAGTCAGCCTAGACACTCATGCCAAGGACCTTTGTGCCAGGCTTGCCACTCTGAACGCTGAGAGGAGGCAAAAGCTCAGATGCTCACCTCTGGCTGTGTAACAATGGACTGGTCCACAACCACTGGGATTGCACGATCGTAGGGAAGGGGACAGGATGTAGGAGGATCATGGACAAGTATTGGCTCGCACGTAGGGCAAGCAAGTGTAGTCAAAGGACTAGGTGTGACTGAGGATACTAGCACAAGCACAAGACAAGGTGTGCAAGAGAGAGGATTGGCACTAGCATCATTTATGACCAATCACCCTCAGAATGTACACTCATTTTCTAGTGTACAACGTGCACGGCACATGATGGATACTTCCAGGAAACAAGGACACCCCATGTACATCAGAAGGCAACTTCCTGGAAACACACCTACACCAGAAGGTGAATTCCTGGAAACACATGTACACCAGGAGGAAACTTCTTAGAAACACACATGTACCAGTAAGCGATATCACAAAAACAGACGTACACAAAAAACCACATTCATGGAAATACACAGACACAGACATGCACCTTCTTGGAAAAACAAAAACACAGTGAAGCACTTTCCTGGAAACTACTTGCTTTCCAATGAAATTTCGAGAAGAGCACACACACAAGGAATCACCTTCCTGTAAACAACATACTCCCACCTTTCAAAAAAAAAAAAGAGGAAGCACCTTCTTGGAAGAGTACACACGCACGGAACCCCCCACATTCACTTGCACATGTGAATCACAGTGTTATACACTAGTGTACATTCAGCACCCATCTCCATATACACTCTCCCCATACACTCACCACATACAACCCCCCCCCTCCCTCCCCCCACATTCACCTTCACATCTGAATCACATCATTATACACTAGTGTACATTTAGCACCCATCACCCCATACTCTCCCCTCATACACTCACCATATAGACCCCCTTCCCCCCCTCCTCCCCACTCCCCTCATTCATTTGCACATGTGAATCACAACATTCTACACTAGTGTATGTAGGGAGTGTATGGGAGAGGTGTGCTAAATGTGAACTGGTGTAAGATGTTGTG